>LLCB01000055.1:0-236449 GCA_001414345.1 Hymenoscyphus infarciens | reverse complement strand
GGGGGGGGGGGGGGGGGGGGGGAGGGAAGAACTAGAGTGTAGTGTCTACGACTCCATTTCCCCGATCCCCCAGAATCCCCATAAGAGGCAAGTAGTAGTGGATATCCAATTGAAGACGGGTGGGGTTTATTTCCATAAAATAATTTCCCACAAGCTGGGGGATCTTCCCTTGGGGTTGTTTGGTTGGTTGGTGGGTTGGTCTTTTTTTTTCGTTTACCTACCCCGGAACTCCAAGGGAAAAGTTTTGCTTGGGATGATTGGGATGGGATTGAAGGGGTTCATGAGTACAGACAGTATGGAAAGCTTGATATTAGTTAGGGTTTGATGGGGTTGGTGATTGCTTGTATTGCTTGTATTGCTTGTACTGCTGGGCATAAAGAGGGATCTTGAATGAAATTGAAATGGTGAGCTGCGCTGCGCCTTTTCGGTGCGATGGGAAATATGGACCCTCTCACTCACAGAGCTCGTAAGCGCTGATCTGGGGCGAACCGATTCACCGATTCACCGATTTACCGATTTACCGATTTACCCTGGCTGCAAGCCAATTCAAGTGTCTTGACTCTTCAGCGCAAAGAACGGAAGAACGGGCACTGGGTTCAGTAAAACAGTAAAACAAGAAAACAAGCACCTCAATCACAATCACCAAGCATTGATCCTTCGGTTCAGGGGGTAGAGGGGGGTAGAAGGGGGTAGAAGGGTGCAGCGAATCAGGTCAGCCCTTCGACGCCTCTCAGCTAAATCGAGCCGCGTCACTCCCTGGATAATCTCCCGCCTCTCGAGGTCCTCGCTCAGCTTCCCGTCCAGTGAGAGGCACAACTCTGATCTCCGTCACTCCAACTCTACTCACTGATCTGATTACTCCATACTCTAACATCTGACTCCACTCTCCATTCAAGTCATCCTCATCCTCCTCGACGATTGCATCGCATCCTCCTTTCCCCCATCGCCTCGTCGCTTCCTGTCGTTACTAGTACATCATCTCTCAAGTCTTCCATTCATGTTCGCTTTCCCACTGCGACCGACCTAACGACACTCGTTACTGGGGAGAGAGCGCGTGAGGGAAAACACACCCTGACCTTGCTTTGGACCCGACATCAACACCTCGACACATCAACCATCCCAACTCGTCCACCATGTATTCCACCACCTTTCTATCGCGGACAGCCACAGCGCTGCTCCTGAGCAGCAGTCTGGTCGCAGCAGGAATCGATCTTGATATAACGTCTGTTGGTACGTAACTTTCGAGAGGCGAAGAGGCCAATGGTGCCACCCTCTCCGTGTGCTGATGTTGATCCTCGTCCAGACTCCATAAAGAATGCTGCGAGCACGCTCGCCTACGACATGATGACTTATTATAAGGGCAATCAATCGGGAGGGATCATAGGAGTTCTTCCAGGCCCTCCGCCAGATCCGCCAAATGGATGTGCGTTCCTACCGTACCCCAGGTTCGTATGAATTGATCGCTGATGATGATTAGATTACTGGTGGGAATCCGGTGCGATGTGGGGGAGTTTGATCGATTATTGGCATTATACAAACGATACGAGTTACAACGACGTGGTAATGGCAGGAATACAGGCCCAGGTGGGGGAGAATATCGACATGATGCCCAAGAATTGGTCACAATCCATGGGAAATGATGATCAAGCGTTTTGGGGCATGACTGCTATGTTGGCTGCTGAATACAACTTTCCAAATCCTCCTGCGAAACAGCCATCGTGGTTATCCCTCGCCCAGGCCGTCTTTAACACACAAGCTGTTCGTCCTGATGCGCTGTGTGGTGGAGGGTAAGTGGCGAATATATCCACAGCTCAATTCCACAACTAACCTTGTATAGATTGCGGTGGCAGGTATATCCTTACTTGACTGGATACGATTACAAGAACTCAATTGCGAATGGGTGTTTCTTTAATATCGGAGCCCGACTGGCTAGATACACTGCCAACAGCACGTACGCCGAACATGCGGAAAAAACCTGGACCTGGATTCAAGCTGTTGGATTGATGGATGCCAATTACAACGTTTATGATGGTGCTCACATTGGAACCAACTGCACAGACATCAACAGGGTTCAATTCTCCTACAATAGTGCTGTTTGGTTATTAGGAGCTGCCAATATGTATAACTATGTGAGTAATCTTGGTTTGCTGATATCCAACATTGACTAACTGATTCCAGACGAATGGAAGTACCATCTGGAAAGAACGTACAGATAGGCTCTTGAATCAGACGTTCAACATATTCTTCATGGACAACATCGCCTACGAAGTTGCCTGCGAACCGAAATTGAGTTGTACCACCGATATGTTCAGCTTCAAATCCTACCTCACCAGATGGCTAGCTTCCACCATCAAAGTAGCTCCCTACACACACGATCTCATCGTAGCAAAACTCAAGCCTTCCGCCGTTGCAGCTGCGAAGCAATGTACAGGCGGAACCAATGGGAGAACTTGTGGCTTGAGTTGGTCCAGTGGAAAATGGGATGGTACTCAAGGAGTTGGTCAACAAATGGCTGCCATGTCCGCGATATACGTCAACCTTATTGATCTCGTTCCTATCGGCGCTCCTCTGACGAATGCCACGGGTGGAACTAGTTCTAGTAATCCCAATGCGGGGAGTGGGAGTACGGATAATCTTGCGCAGATCAAACCTGCCACCCAGGGTGATCGTGTGGGCGCGGGGATCTTGACGGCGCTGATATTGGTTGGTGTTACGTTCATGTTTGGGTGGATGAGCATCTAAAGGAAGCGCCCTTTTGTTTACTTTTGCATTATCACCGCTGAGGTGGGAAGAGAAGGGGAAGCGGAAAAGAGATGTGATCTGGGATCCAAGAGCGATGGATACGACACAACTCTACTCACCACACGACGTCACGGCATCAACGTGGGCATTGAGATGCCCTCATTATTTATTCTTCTCCCTTGGGGTTCGAAACCTAGGGCTTCTTTTCTTTCTTCTCTTTTGCTCCTATCATACGGCTTGGTACAATGGATAGCCAGCTGGATTTGGAGTTTTCTTTACCATTTTGGTCCTTTGCGAGTTGTCCCCGTTTTATACGTGGGGGTCAACGGGAGGAGTTGGCGTTATTGTGGTTGGGGGGTTTGATTAAATTCTTGCTTTTTTCGGAAGGGGTTATTGGATTTGTGAATGAATGGAATGGAATGGGAGCGAATGGGCGACTGGAATGGGTGGATAGGGAGGAAATTAAATGAAGGAGAGGAAAGGATGGGAGGGGAGGGGAAGGTCCACCGCTACGGGTGTTGCTCGGTCCTAGTACTTCTTTCTCTTGGTCCTTGTTTCCGAGGTTTTCTTTCTCGAGTCGACTTAGAACGATAGATAGGGACCCTTGTATTAGTGTAATGTTCATTGTCTATATTTTACTTGTTAAACTTGTGTAAGTGTATGTATGTGGTTGGTTTTGGATGTGTGAATGGTTAAGTGGATCTCGATACGTTAGAGGAAGTGAAAGTGGAAGTGAGAGAATATTATCTCGGGGGTCAAAGTCAAGGTCAAGATTCAGAGAGAAAACTCCTGTTAATCAAGCGGAGGGGCGAGTGAGGCTTTTTAACTCGATTGTCTACTGTATATATAGGGTAGATAATATCCTACGACATGCACATGCACATAGAGATGGAGATGGAGGGAGAGGGAGAGGGAGAGGGAGAGGGAGAGGGAGATTGGGGATTGGAGATCTGGCTGTCCCCTTTTCTTTTTTCTTTTATAGGTAAGAGAGGTTAGATGGTTAGTTGGTTGATGGTTGGTGGTTAGCTGATGGTTGGTGGTTAGTTGATGATGATGGTGGGGTCTACTTTCTTTGGACGTGTGATATATTATTTTTGTTATTATTATCATTTATTTTATTATTATTATTTTTTGGGAGAAGGGTGGGAATGTTTTGGAATTGGGAGCTAGAGAGATGGTGAAGTGGGAACGTGGAAGAAGATGATGAATTGAGGAAGTAGAGGAAGATGATAATAGTGATAGTGATAGGTTGGATTAGGTTAGGTTTGTAAATTCGAGGGGTTATTCTATAAATTTTTTCTAAAAGGGGACGAGGTTGGTGGGCTATATATATAAGGAGAGAGTGAAGGCGGAAAGTAGGTGAGATAAAGAAGATATTTCTTATACTAAGTTATTAGTAGAGTTAAGAGCTTGTTTAGTATATATATAATTTATTATAAATATTAGAGATTTATACACGAGTATAGAGTTAGAAGATACTTATATATATATCTATTTATACTATAAGTTTAACCTTAAATATATTCACTATTATTTAGCACGTAATTATAAGCTAGTATATTAGATATATAGTTTAGTATATATTTCTTTAAGTTTAGTAGTTATAATAGTTATAGTAGTTAATATAGAAGAGAAAAGAGATAGTAGTAAAAAGATTATATTCTTAAGCTTTAGTAGTATATATCTTATTATATATATTATAAGAAAGTATAGATAAAAGTATAGATATAAGTATATACTATAATATAGCTAAACGCTTATATATATTATAATCTATATTTATATAGAGTATATATTAGAATCTCTTTTTTTTAGTAGTATATATTTTAAAAAAGTCGAAGAATATCTAGGCTCTTAGTTGTTTAGATAGAGAGGTGTTTTAATAGCCTAGGTGAGTCGTGGTCGAGGTCGGGATAGTTGAGAAGGAGGTTCGTAGTACGGTTAGTAAATAGATAGAGCAACTTTGGTTCGATAGAAAACCCGTCTTTATTGACTAGATCCCGTGATGTTGAAATTCGGTTTGTGATTGTTTCATTTTTTGGTTGGAGAAGTATAAAGTAGGTTGTAGATGTGATTCTTTCCTGATCACACCTGGATGGCAATGATGGCAACAAGGATCGAAATTTTGCTTGTGGAACTTTCTTGGTCGTAGGTTGAGATATATATGCCTGTGGCTGGGCTTTTTCTAGCGAGAAGGCAGGATGTTTATTTTGAAAAGACACGGTACGTGAAATTCTGGCCAGGAATTTGGTGGAGATGTTGGAGAGGAATCGGCGATAGATGAGTTTTCGGTGGTAGAGGTTGAGAGTTCAGGTAAGAGGAAGTGGGATGATTCATTGGGGTAGCGAGTAAGAAGGGGAGGCCAAGTCAATAGACGTTGACTGGGGAATATTCAACGCGAGGGCTTGGAAGATTCTTCCACGGGGCCGAAAGCATAGTAGCCGTTGTTGTTTTGAGGTCCTTTGTCTGCGGTTTAATTTGAAGATTGGAGATGAGTGTTTTATAGAAAAGGTTCATGGACCACCAGGGACTGCAGGAATCCGCAACTGCTGGACTGTGAAAACTTTCTCTTCTATAATTGTTCTGTCACTCTTGGGAGAACGGACTTGTTAGTAATCTTATTATTCAAGTCGTTTGGGATAATTGAAGTTTTTAGGAGAGAAAATAGCAGGCTTTCTACTCTTGGTCAGTCACGAATGCAGAATTCCTGCATCCCTTGGAGAACGGCGGGCTCTTTCTAGGAAGTCTTAGAGCTGTAAAGAATTTTAGCTTGATATAACTTACTAGAACGCTAGAAGAAAAGAATGATATAAGCAAGAAGCATTCTATATATAGTAGGATGTAGTGCTTCAAGAAAGTAGGCAATATTTACAGGACTCTTCCTAGTTGTAGCCTTGTAAAACAGAAAGGTACTAAGCTCTACAAAGCTACTAACAAACCTGTAAGCTACGGATGTATCCACATTCTCTTGCAAGCCATGTCCGACTATCTCGGTCCTCATCTCCATCTTCATCTATTAAGCACAAACCTGTCCTTTGAAGTATCTCTTCACCTCATTCCCGTGTAAACTCCTTCTTGCTCGTCTCTCTCGCTTACTCTCTTATATTCGCCTGGCTGAAATACTGAAAGATTTAAGCTCGAAGCTCTGCTTACCTCCTTTTCCTACCCTTACCTTTGAAAGAAGTTCATTTTTCCTCTCTCTTTATATGCTGTAAGTAGCCTCAAATTAATTTATTATGTTCTCTCCGTTGCCGCTGAATTCTGGAGCTTTCATTGTAGCTTTGGCATTCGGCTGCGACATAGAAAGAGTCTGAAGCAACGAGCCCAGTGTGTAGGGGAGTTACGTTATAACAGTGACTGCGAAGTTTTCTTATAGATTCTAGGAGAGTAATAAACTAGGCGTGTGTTAAGAGTATTAGATATAGGTGAAGTATGGGGGGGGGGGGTTTGCTTTTACGTTTCCCCCCCCCCCTTTTTTTTGAAATCAATATTTTAGCGCTTTACTTGGGCGTGTTAAATAGAGGGGGGGAGGGACTTTATAAATCGGAGATTTAAATAGGTATGGGATTAGATTCTTATGATTAGAGTTTCTAGGAACTATTCAAGGAACTACCAGAAGGCATTGAATTTTCGGGGGGTAAGGGGGGGGGGGGTTCTTTTTAAAAATGAAACAGGAGATGCCTTCACAAAGCTGGGAGTATGGAAGAAGATATTGTGGATTGTGTATAAGCAGTATGTTCTTGAGGTCTAGTAATTTGCCGGCAGTTTTCTCACCTTTACAGGAGAAATGACTGTCAACAATCTCAAAAAGAATCCCTGCTCCCATAACATTCCAACTCCATCTGTTCTGTACATCCTTGCATCTTGCTTGTTCTTTGTGTCATTGATCTTCTAAGTTCTAACACCCCATGAGCAAAGGGCTGCGGTAAGAAAAACTACTCCAGTGAAAATCTAGGCATGAAGATAGATGTTTCCCGAGTTTCTTCGGAGTTTTAATGCAACAGCCTCAGCAACTTCACGGTTGTTGATTGGTGATATCTAAGGGGGAGACTAAATTACAAGTCGTCGGAAACATCATCCTCATGAATGCGATACTCAATGCACTCTCGATAAATCTCTCATCCCTACCACTTCACCGCACACTAGGGCAATGCAGGACCAATATGCACCACAAACTGTGCCAATCTTAAATGCGAACACGCATACAGCACCGAAACCTTTTGCAAATGTCCAGACAAGCAAACAGAATACTCCACCCAACGCAGTCGTTGCAGAAGTAATATTGACCCGTCCCACTTATCACTAGGCCATCCAAAGAAAGGCCCCTCAATCTCTTGACCTAGATTCAACATATCTCTAGTGATAACTTCTTACTGAGAGGATAAGCTTATGGAAGTAGCATAGTCGGGCATAGTGTAGTATATTACGATGATCTAATTCTAAGATCGCTAAAAAATCCCTAACCCAAAATCAGTAAAATAGGGGCCCTTATAAGCAATTAATAATCGAAAGCTGAAAGAACTCATGGTTTCTGAAGAGATAGAACAAGAAAGGAAGGAGTTCTCACAGAATACTAGAAGAAGATTAGGGCTTCTTTCTAGCGAAATCAAATCACTCTGGCAAGCAGGAAATCGACAGGCGAAGTTCCCTTTTCCACAGGACTCGAGTCATATTCTAATTCTCACTAGAAATAAAGAGAATTTAAAAGTTATACCGCTCGACTATTCCGTCAATTATATAGAAGGTCTTTAGAGCCTGTTTAGCTAGTATATTTTTTAGATAGTTTAGTATATATACTACTATTAAGGTATTATAATAATAACGGATAATTTAATATATTTAATACTTTAATATATGCTGAATTGTTTAGCCTACATGTTTTTTAAGCTAGATTATTTAGCTAAATAATCTAATATTTATATAAAAGATTTTCCTCGCTAAAAAGGTTATTATCCTATTATTGTTAAAACCACGATAATTAGAATATATCCTAGTATATTTTATTATCCTTCTACTACTAGTACTCGTGCTATCTCTACTCTACTAACATGCGCACGTTTTACTAGGTAATATAAGAGTAATTAGATACGTGGTAGTGTTTAGTAAAGTGACTAAATTTTATCGTCGATATACTAATAATTATTATTAATCTCATTAATAATTGTAATAAAAGAGCTAAACGATTATAGAATTTATTATTAGATAATTAGATAATTAAATAAATATATACTAAGCCACTTTTAAGAGGTCTACGCATATTCATAGATAATTTAATATTATCTCATAGCTAGCTAAACAGGCTTTTAAAAAGAAAAATATTTTTATATTAAGAAAGTCTTCGCCCCGCTAGTACCTTAGAACTTGTTACTACTTTTTTCTACCTCTAAACCTTAATAACTTCTCGCCTCGTCTCTTTCTTCTCTTCTTTGACTTATCACTTCTAAACTATTCTATCAAAGTCTATTAATCTAACGTATATACTTAGTAATAGGTCTAGACAAAGAATATTCCACTTACGAATATTTACGAATATTCGTATTTCGTCGTAAAAAAAGAACCTACGAATATATTTACGAATAGTACGCTTACTACGAATATAAGAGCCTATTTAGCTTACTCTAGGCTAATTATAGATAGTCTATTAAATATGCCGAGACCTTTTGAAAGTAGTATAATATATATTTATTTATTATCTAATTATTTAGATAATATATTCTATAATTATTTAGCTCGTATATCTTAGAGCTAGATTCGTAATACTACCTAGATAGCGTATATAAGTGAGAAAAGATATACTAGAATATATTCTAACTATCGTAGTTTTAGCGATAATAGAATAATAATTTTTTCTTAGTAGAGATAATCTTTTATATAAGTATTAGATTATTTTACTAAATAATCCAGCTTAAAAAATATATAGGTTAAACAATTTAGTATATTTTAAATTATAAAATATAGTAACTTATCCGATATTATTATAATTCCTTTTTAGTAATATAAATCTTAAACTATCTAGAAAATATACTAGCTAAATAGGCTCTAACTAATATATAGAAGTCTTAAATTTACGAATCTTCTCTAGTAATAGAAGTCGCACTTAGTGTTTTAGGTTTCCCCGCCTAATCTGTTATCCTATCCTACCTTAACGATCCTTCTCCTTCCTACCTCTATTTTAAGGCTATCCCGCCTAATCCTATTCTAATATATCTAGCTACTCTAATCCTATTCTGAAATTTATTCCGCCTATCCTTTCCTATCTAAGGTATCGAGGTAGCCTTTCCTAGCCTATAGAGAAGGCTAGGCAGGGTATATACTAGTCTTAAATATATTATTTGTAGTATTATTAGTAGATTTAGCAGGAGTAGTACTATCTAAAAACAGGGGTTTTACTATAAGTAGTAAATTAAGTACTTAGTAGAGTACTTAATTTAATACCGTTTACTCTAACAGACGTAAGCTCTTATATTTAAGCCTTAACTAGTTTCTAGATAATATGTCAATAACCTTAATTATGCTCTCTAATACCTACGCTATATAATAACGTGAGATACATATATTATATATTACTCCTCTTATTATTTAATCTACCTCTTCTCCTTCTTAATCGTTTAAGGCGATTGTTATTAACGATAGCGAATCTAACCTTATAATAGTAGTAAGATAAAGAGAATTAGAATAATACGTAATTTAGATATAATATCTCGTCTTTTAGTAGCTTTAATAATATTATTGTTTTTAATACTTCTTAAATTAGTCTATAATATTAGTACTTTTTATTACTTTTTACTTATTTTAATACTTTTTACTTATATACTTCCTATTCTATTCTATCCTCTCTAGCACCTCTCCTTACCTAGCCCTCTCTCTTAGTCTTCCTTACCTCTCCTATCCTAATTTAGTAACTCTCTTACCTAATTCAGCCTAGCCTATAAGTGAAATTAGCCTATCCTCTCCTTTCCTAATAGAGAGGGGTAGCCTATCCTCTCCGGAGTGCTAGGCTGACCAAGGCGGGGAAAGCCAAAACACTGGTCGCACTCTGAGCAGGCTCAGGAGCTCCACCGTATCGACCACCACTTAAGCTAGTCAAAGAAGAGTCAGCCGTAGAACCTGAAGCCGAACCCCTAACGGCAGCAGGTCCTACAAGTCCTCCTTGGACTTTGGTAGACGCAACCGTGGTTTTGTCCTTGGCATTTGCGGTGTATGCTTCTAGACCTTTTAAGGTATCGGATTTAAACTCGTCAGCATAAAATCCCAACCTCCCAAGATAAAATAAAGAGAGGAGAGATCATTTCACCCATTTTAATAGATCTAAATAATGAGAAGAAAAAAGTACAACTCACGGCCCATTACCAATCCCAACCATCCCACACCCACAACGACCAGGAAACGCACAATAAAAATAAATCGGCGTGTCTTCCTTCACCGTGATACTAAATGTCGTAGCGTTTCCCTTCGGATCACTTGTAGCGAAAGCTCCCGACTGGGATGAAGAGTTGGAAAGCGGTTTGTAGGGTCCTGCCGTTAAAACTTTCTTGGGCGACACTGTGTTTTATGGGGTGGATGTGGAATTCTAGTACCCCTCCTACGAGCACAGAAATGGTGAAGGGAGGAATGTTAGAGATGAACCTTGGCCGACTTTTACTACTGTTGGTCCCTGCTGCTAGAGCGAGGGGGGTGCGAGGAGGGAGAGTTGTATTATACTAGTTTAGTATAGGTAATCGGTATAGGTATTTTATAAAGTGGATGAAGAGAGGAGACTAGGATATGAATGAGGTGATTTGAGAGAGATATAGCAAAGAGTAGAATATTATCTTATTTTTAATAAAGTCCTCTTGAAGGTACTATATACAAACCCTCCCCTTCGGGAACCATATCACACTCGTACATTTTCATAACGCACAACCATATTCCCCCCCCCCCTCCCCGCTTCTCATTTTCAAACCAAACAAATCTCTCAGCAGGTCAGCACACAGAAAACTCTGTCAACCCCCCATTTCCCTAAAGTCAGGAGCGAAACCTCCTTTCTCAAATAAAGTAATAGCCCCTTTCGTCCTCTAGCATATAGCAATACCAAGAATAGCAAGGAGAAGCGGAGGTGCAACAATAGAGTTTTAGTAGGGTAGAGTAGGGTAACCAGTAAGAAACAAGACCAGAATAAGAAGAAGAATCATAATATAATATAAATCTCCTAGTAAGCTATAGATAGTAGACTCAGCGCCCTTCCTCCTCCCCCCCCCCCCGTTATTAAGCACCCGAATCGAAAGAACCCAGTCCTTTGATTCAAAAGACCTATTTATGAGTGAGTAAAGAACCAAGGAGACAGTTTGCAACATATGGGAAAGAGGAACCTTCTAGGCTGCTTTGCTGGCCGAAACTTGATCTTGTGAGATACGAGGAATACGAAGCAATTGATCACGAGAAAAAATGGGCTTCGAAGAAACGACGAACCTCGTAAAGGAAGGCGGAATGTCTAATTCAAGGGGGCGTAGTCTAAAGGTACCACCGGGAATGCAAGTACTACTTATATGCGGGGGAGGAAGCACCCTACCCACAAACGGCAGCTGTCCAGAATACCATGATTCAAAACGATGTTAATTCCTGGTATAACAGCATTTCGGCGAATGAAATATGGATATTTATCGCTGGCTTGTTGTGTCGACGGATTGAGGTGTGTGCATGAACTAATCGAGGAAGGTGGTAACCCAACCGATTAGAGAAGGCAGTACTGCAAGCGAGTCACGTGGAACAAAGCATGCCCGGGTGGTTCCTGTACCTCCACTACACATGCAAGAAGTTAAGGCCTTCATCGAAAGAGGTAGGGAAAACAAAAAGAGCTCGGCAAGATGAAAGTCCAGGAGAAAGAAATACAAATCAAAGTTGCAAGTCAGGAAAATGGTCGTGTGAAGAAGAAGTATTCATTCAATTCTCATTGGCTGTCCAGATAATCAGCTAGCATTCACAATAAAAGCTCCAAGACAGAGAACCATACCTATTAACATAATGCCATTCGTCCTCCTCGTCATTTAATACACATATATGAAATCCTCATTCTGAATATCCGTCAAATCGTCAAATGCCCTATCTGCTTCAGGGCCAACACCTCCATCTGCGTTATCCCCATCTGCGATTCTTTCCTGGACATTCATCATAGATCTATCGATGACGACTGCGGATTTTCCGACTGCGACTCTGCGCTTTGCATGTTTTTTATTGAGAACGATGAGGTAGAGATTTGTGAGGCTGGGAATGGATTAATTAATGACTGGAAGGGAAGAAGGGGAGGGATACTTACACGATGAGGATGATTAATACGACGAATAAGACGAGACTGTGGATTGTTAGTGCAAATTCGGGAGTTTTCGACGAGTAGGGAAGCTACCTAGAGGTAAGTCCACGCTTGTATTCTGGCGCTTCCGCTGTGGTGTAAAGATGTGGGCCAAGGATCTACAACGCGAGTTAGAAGAGCTCGGACATGGACCATACGTGATTACGAACGTTTCCTGCACTCTGACCGATGAAAAGCATGGCTGTAGTGGTCTTCTTCTTGGTTTCTCCTGCAGTATTTTGTGTTGACCAAGAGTATAGTAGAGGTGCTGAGAAAGTTAGTTCGGCCTTGTCAGGTTCTCTCTCGGTTTGACAGCTTACATATTCCTGGATATACGGAGATCTTGGAACAATTAGCAACACTCCCATTCCTATAACCAAACTCGGACTTACCAGATAATATCCAACCAGAAGCGGGGCTTTGTGTGCCTGCCCATGTGGAATACACAACAACATGACACATCCCACAATCGGCGGAATACACAGAAGAATCAAAGCAGGTGCTTTTCTTTTCGTATAAGTCGCGAATGCTGCTCCACCCATCGTGGCGATGATTTGAACTGCTCCGAATGGAATGTTCAAAAGGATTGTTTTGAAGCTGTCGAATCCAAAGGAGTTGATAATGAGTGGTCCAAATGTCGTAATACCTCCGCTTGGCGTTCTGAATTGGTTAGTAACCACATTTTCAAATGGAGGTACGTTTGTACTTACGAAATCGAAAACATTAAAGCAAACCAGAACCAAGTCTTCAAATCCAACATACTCTCAATAACGTGTTCCCATTTCCACTCGTTTGACACCACGCCCATTTGATTATCTCGAAGTCGCTCCACTGCCAGTAATTTGTCATTATCATTGAGAAAGCGGGCGACGATTGGACTGTCTGGAAGATAAAGGCTGTGTGTTATCAGTCTCGCTGTGCTGGTGAAAAAGATACCAGGAAGGAAGTGAGAGGTTGGGAGGCTATTGATTATCGGGGGATTGGCTTACAATACAACGACAGAGAAAGCCACGGTGAGAAGCCCACAGGCGAGGAAAATGATCTTTGCTGGATTAGAATGGTTTATGTTTCTTGAGGTCAGAGGCTACAAACTTGATATGAATGCAAGACAGGTGAATGGATATGACCAAGTCCATACGCGAGAAGACTGCCAACCTTCAACTTTGTTAGCGGACTGAAGTCGAAGTATATTCCCGTTCATACCATATTCGTTGCACCATTCATTGCATACCAAGAAGCGTTTCGATTTGTCTGCTCGCTACGTCTCCACCACATCGCAGTGATCGCAAGGAAGGTTGGCGCTATCGAAACAATTAGAATTGCCATCAAATGATGAAGGAAGACAACGACTTACCAACTGATGCCTCGAAACATCCCAAGAAGAAACGAGTCACAAGTAAACCTTTAAAGTCTTTTGCAACGGCCATACAACTGAGAACGATACCCCAACACAAAACCATTGCCGCACCAAACTTTCCAGTTGGCAGCTTGACGAGAAAGTAGGCGATGATAGGTTGCATGACGAGTTGTGCGACATAAACGATTGAGCCCAGCCACGAATAATCTTGCCCCTTGAGATTGGCATCCTTTACAAGACCAAAAACACTGGCATAAGATAATGTTGACTTGTCCAGTTGTTGCAAAAAGTACACAGCGAGCATAGTCGGCAGGATCGTGAGATCGATTTTGCGGAGAATCCGTTTATTGTCCTCCGGGGAGACAACCACGGCTTGATTCGCATTCTGGAGAAATTCAGCGGCTCGATCCTTGTGTTTGGTATCTCCTGGTAGATGTTTGGATGCTGCTACATCTTCCACCGCTTCCACCTCCTCTCCCTTCCCCTCCATTCTGCTGCTTGTTGGTTTCTCAGGATCCATAGGGTTCACGAGCCTCGGCTTGGTCTTTGAGGGGTCAAAACTTCAGTATTGTCCGTATACACACACACTCCAATAAGAGGCGAAAAAGGAGTGAGTTGACGACAAGAGCACTGTAAGACGAGGATGGGAAGTGGGAAAAGATTGAGAGACCGCAATGGAGGAAGAGGTTCTTATCTTCGCTTGGAAAGAAAGAACCAGGGGCATTATTGACTCGTGCTGGGAGGTTAAATCTCGAGACGAGGTGGATCATGACTACTAGTAGGTCATGTCATCAACGGGGAAAATACCGAATCTCGGGACATCTCCCCCATGGGGTCCGGGGTTGTTTGGATGCCCCGCACTTGAGTTCTTCCATTCATACCCACCCAGCCCAGCGGATTATACCTGCAATTACGAGGCCGAACACCTCAACCTGGAAGATCCCTGGACCTCGTCAGTTTCCAGCCCCATAAAAAACGGCGTGACCGAATTTAGGAGTTGATGGATGGGTTCTGTCTTCATTCGCTTCATTCATGGAGAGTGCTTATTGCATCCAGTATCGTGTTGCCACGGAGAACTCAAGAGACATTGCCACCGTGGATAAGTCGAAGAGAACAATGGACATCGTCTCCCCATAACGGTACCGTTATCCCTTCTTCTGATGATTTAAACACGATCACGAGGTCATGGGGAGGATAGAATCGGTGTCTGACGGCATAGAGAGGCAGTTGAAGCGTATAAAATGGGACGTTGATTGCGTTGGCCTTGCCATTTTGTTCTTGAGGATCTGATGCCCGTTTCTTCGTCTACTCGTTCCCGGGCAAGAGTGTGGAGTCTGTCTTTTAGCTCGTAATATTTCTCTAGCGAGTGACGCTCCGCTGGCTCTCCGAGGGCCACTCCGTGGTGGTTGGTTGGATTGTTGACAGAATCTCGGTACGGAGCAGCGGGCAAATAACGGTGCCCGTTGAGTAAGAAGTAAGAATCATGTTAGCTGCTGATCCCTCAGTATCTGTGTCATGAATAATGGATGATAGCTGAGGTGGAATGATATTATTGTTGTGGTTCGTGCCTCCATTTCTACCCGTCACTCCCTTCAGAAGCCGTCAGAAGCCGATACTTGGCGCTCATCGGCAGAGGTTCGGCATGCTCTTCCCAGCCTCCCCCACTACCCCCCACTCACCCCCACTCTCCACTCCCGCCTCATCCACTTCCCCAAACACCAAACCCCCAAGCTACGCAGGTAACCCCTCATTCGCTTTTCACTACACCCACTACACCATGACGCATGGAAATGGCGAGTCGCCGTTTGGACAGTTATGGCAACACCCATAGTTATGCTTTCGAGTGGGGACGACGGGGAGAAAACCGCTGTCGTCAGCTGGCACGACAGAAGAATCCACTCCCACGAGGAGAGTAGTTCTTTCCTCGCTTTACCTTCTGTTTATCTCTCTGCTTTCCTGCGGTCTCTGCCATTTCTCTCATATAAATAGTTCCAAGTTTCACTGTGCTGTAAAGATTAGTCTACAATTAACTCTACAATTAAATCTACAATTAACTCTACAGTCAACTCCTTCTCCCTCTCACCAAAACTATGCCTCAAAGCGAATTTCTCCCCCGGCAATATGCCCTCGCAGACTCCAAGCTGCAAGATGCAAATCTAACTCTCAAATCAACCGACTCCGATTTTCAATTTACCTTTGAAGCTCTCCGTCCAGGTCTCTTCCGCACAACCTTCTCCTCCCCAACCCATCCATTACCTCCCCATCCCTCCACAGGACCACGTCCAACCCCGAATTTCACAGATATCCAACCAACCTCAACCTCCTCACAATCACAAAAGAGCATCGTAGTTGGAAATGTCACCGCCTCAGTCGATTGGACCGATTGTCCCATGGTCTCTCTCCAAATCGCAGGTCAAGAAAAGCCAATCCACAAAGATCTCGAATTCCGCTCCTACGCAGCAGATTCTACGGGGATAGCACATTACACCTACTACAAAAGAGATACTCTCCATGTGGGACTCGGCGAGAAATGTGCGCCTATGAATCTTGCGAATCGGCATTTTATGCTTTCTGCCACGGATAGTTTTGGGTATGATATCTATCGAACGGATCCGCTCTACAAACACATCCCGTTATTGATCAATGCCACACCAGAGGGCGTTGTTGGTATCTTTTCGAGTTCGCATAGTCGTGGGACTTACGATGTTGGATCGGAAATCGATGGGTTGTGGGGTCATTTCAAAGTATACAGACAAGATCACGGTGGTTTGGAGGAATACTTGCTTGTTGGAGAGACCATTCAGGATGTAGTGAGGATGTATGCTGACTTGGTTGGTTATCCATTACTCGTTCCACGTTGGGCTTTCGGATACATCGCTGGCGGTTACAAGTATGCGGCCATGGACGAACCACGAGCCGCTGATGTTCTTTACGATTTCGCTGAGAAGTTGAAGAAGCACGATATCCCGTGCAATGCTCTCCAGCTTTCTTCTGGGTATTCGATTGCCGCTACTGAACCTAAAGTACGCAATGTCTTTACCTGGAACCGTGAGAGATTTCCCGATCCAGAGGACTTTCTGAAGAAATATCATCATGAGGGGATTCGAATTATTGCGAATATCAAACCCTATGTTCTGGCAGCCCATCCTGACTACCAGAAGTTGGTCGATGGAAAGGCTCTATTCACGAATCCAAGAACACAAGCCTCCGGTGTTGCTCGTTTGTGGAGTAATGGGGGAGGTTCGAGTGGAGAAGGAGGCCATATTGATTTCACTTCCGAACTCGGGTTCAAGTGGTGGTTTGAAGGAGTGAAATCCCTTCGAACTTCTGGAGTGGAAGGAATCTGGAATGATAACAACGAGTACACTATTGCAGATGATCAATGGCAATGTGCCTTGCAGCATGATAAAGATGTTCCCATTGATGGTGTGGGAAATCAAATTGGCATTTGGGGAAGATCACTTCATACTGAACTTATGGGTCAGTCGTCTCATGATGCTCTTCTGGATTTGGAACCGAATGTTCGTCCTTTTGTGCTTACTCGTTCGGCGACTGCTGGGACCATGCGGTACGCGGCGAGTTCGTGGGGAGGGGATAATGTTACGAGTTGGGATTCGATGAAGGGTTCGAATTCGTTGTCTTTGAATGCTGGTATGAGTTTGATCCAAGTAAGTCTTTCCCATTGCATTGCTTCCATCATTGCTTCAACCAGAACTTCCCCGTATCCTCCATGGAGGCCAAATCAGAAGTCAAAAGTTTCGCTCGTCACAGTACCATCATCTAACCAAAATGCAGTGCTACGGCCACGACATAGGCGGTTTCGAAGGCCCCCAGCCAACCCCTGAACTTCTTCTTCGCTGGATCCAGCTTGGGTGTCACTCCCCCCGCTTCGCAATAAACTGTTTCAAAACCGACGAAAACGACAACACAATCGGTGGTGTCATCGAACCCTGGATGTACCCCGAAATCACGCCCCTAATCCGCGCCGCCATAAAACGTCGCTATGAAATCATCCCTTACCTCTATACCCTCATGCTTTCCTCCCATCTCACTGCTCTCCCACCTCAACGCTGGATTGGCTCAGGATACGAAAATGATCCCGAGGTTTGGAGCGAGGAGCTGAAAGCTGGGGAGCGACAGTATTGGTTGGGGGATAGTCTTTTGGTGGGGGGTGTTTATGAAGCCGGGGTTGCGGATGCGAGGGTTTATCTTCCCAGAAAGAGTGACGAGGACGAAGGGTATATCAACCTCAACGCACCACACGGGCACCACGCCGCGGGACAATGGGTTACCCTCCCCTCGGAGTGGAAAGAAAGTATTCCTCTTCTTGCGCGTATTGGAGGCGCTATCCCAGTTGGAAAAAGTGTGCAAACGAGAGCTCCTGGTGATGAACGATTTCCTTCGCCGAACGCCGTGGAAGATGATTACAGGGCTGTGGAGATCTTCCCGCCAAAGGGGGTGAGTAAGAAGGCTTATGTGTATGAGTGGCTTGAGGATGATGGGATTTCTCAGAGGCCGGAGATTTCAAAGTTTGTTGTCACGTATTCTTCCACGGAGGAAGATGTTCTTGTGTCGTTTGAGAAGGCGGAGGGCAAATATGTGCCTGTGTGGAAGGAGTTGAGTATTATTCTTCCGGTTGGAGATAAGAGGAAGGTTCTGTTTGGGGAGGGAAAGGAGGTGGCCAAGAGGGGGGAAGAGAGTAGGGGAAGGGCTCTTTTTCGCCTTTTTTAATAGGTGATGGAAAGTCGTCTGCATGGTAAGCGGGGAGACCACGAGCTGCTCACAATTCAGTAGATGAGAATTTATACCAACCCGGCAAAATACGCCGTTGCACAAGACCATTGAACGCGTGATACTAGTACTTTTACCTCTCAAGCTTCAAAGTGAAGTGCTTAAGCAAGCTGGAGAGTGACTCGGCTAATTAATTGTTACTTTACACGTACATGCTTTCCCTGTATATGTTCTTGATAGGTTGGAGTAGTAGGCCTAACCAATTCTAGGGTGTTCTTTAGATAAGATCCTATAGTTTTTTATCTACTAGTTTAGTATATTAGATGTAAATTCACTGACAGGATTTACTCAACGAGCCATTACGGCTATATGAAGGAAAGGTTAATTGACTGTAATTCCAACTACATATATAGCGTCCTTCGCATGGTAGTCTTTCTATCCTAAGCTACAGAGATCCTAACGAAACTGCTGCAATCACGAAGCCCCATTCCTAGCAGCAACACCCGCAACAACCTCCCACCTCGTAACCAGCCATGGTGGAGTCTAGAACTACATCCTAGATGGGATATTCTAAGCGGGGTACCTAACTCCCTCTCCTTAAAAGCACTCACACCCACACTCGCACTCCTTTTACGGAAAAGAGAAATAAGTCTCAACTTTCAAGGACCTTGGTCGAGTCCCCCTCCCCCTCAGCACATCTATCCAAAGAATCTGGTCAATAATAGACCTAATCTACGACACCCAATCCCCCTTCCTCCCCTGCAACACCCCATCAACCCCAACCCCAACCCCAGCCCCCACCGCTCTCCACGCACCCATCTCCCTTGGTGCTCTAATAACAGCAAACTAGAATCCCAGGCCTCATGAAATCGGTCCTCCATTCGTAGATCTCGCTTCTTGCGGGGAGTCTTGCACACCCTTAAACACCACAGCTTTGCTATGATTCAAAACTCCAGAACTAGGGTTCATTAATGGGACGTGGGCGAATGGATTCTGGGGAAATACGATTTTTTTATAATGGCGGGACGCAAGATATTAGGGTTCCGAGGGGGTTGAAGAAGGGACGGTATATGGTGAGACATGAGGTGATTCCTAGCCATACCAATGCTCAGCAGTTCGTTGAGTGTGCGCAATTAGAAGATTTAGGGGAGGGGATGAAGAGTCCGACTGGTGAGTACTTGGTGAAATTCCCCGGCGGGTATCAGGACGATGGTGAGTGGTTTTGCAGACAGCTTAAGAAGGGGTCGGTGAGCAAGTTCTTTCGCTGATAGATCCGGGGATTATGAATCCATAGAATACTGCTTGGTTCTTTGCTGATAATGGGAATAGCACTGTGAGTTCTTTATTCATGATGAGCTCTCGGGAAAAACTTAATGACTTCGCTGGTATAGGATTATCCCATCCCAGGGAGGTTTAGAATGATTGTCGTGCTGATTATGGCTCTATATCCCTATAGTCAGTTGCAAGTTAAGTTTCCCTTTTGACGATATTTTGTAAACTATGCGTTTTTAGAAAAAAAAACTTTTTACTTAGATACTCTTTCCCTCTTTACTTAATAATAATTTATATTAATATATTCTTAAGAATAGATGATAAGAGCTCTACACTCTCTTTCTTACTCTATAAACTTTTAGAAAGAAAACAGATACTTGGATATATGTCTAGATTTTTATAGGGTCTTAGTAGAATTATAGAGGTATGAAAATCTTTCTTACGATAATAAATAGAGAGGAGGTATAAGAAGATATAGCGGTTCTTTCTAGCTAGGTCTTATATCTTAAAAAGTACTTTAGTTTTCTGTTTTTTAAAATAATAAGAGAGAATTTTTTCTTTCTAAAAACGCACGGTTTATAAAATATCGTTAAAAGGGAAGCTTAACTTACAACTAACTATAACTTCAAACAATTTTATCCTCTCTTTTTTTTATACGGTCTTGAAAATCCTAATTCGGATTTTCGATCGAGTTATTTTGAGGGTGAAATCTGACTTATAGTGAGTTACGAGTTAAGCTTCTCTTTTAACGATATTTTATAAACCGTGCGTTTTTAGAATTTTTTTTTCTTTCTTATTTATTTTAGAAAATAGAAAACTAAAGTGCTCTTTAAGATATAAGACCTAGCTAGAAAGAACCGCTATATCTTCTTTTACCTCTTTATTACTATATCTAAATAAGTCTACTAAGAATAAACTTAATAAAACCTCTTTTTATAAGAAATTTTTTTATACCTCTATAATTCTACTAAGACTCTATAAAAATTTAGACATATATCTAAGTATCTATTTTCTTCTTAAAAAGTTTATAGAGTAAGAAAGGAGGTATAGAGCTCTTATTATCAATTCTTAAGAATATAATAATATACGTTATTATTAGCGTATTAATAGACTACTCAACTACTCGAGTACTACTCGAGTAGTGATAAGTAGAGTAGAGTAGAGTAGTTACTTATGACTACTCGAGTAGTACTCGAGTAGTCTTAGTAATATATATATATTTATATAGTAAAGTAGTTTCTAAGTATTTATATAGCTTATAAACCTATATATTAATAATATTAGTTAATATATATAGTAAGTACTAATACTTATTTTTTTATAATTAATAACTAATTTGTTAAAACGAATATTAAAGAAGTTAGGTAGTAAATAGAGGGAAAAAATATCTCGCTTAAGCTCTCGGTAGCACTATAACGCTACTCCGACGCCACTCCGGAGCATTGGTCCGATCGGTCCGACTCGGCCCGTACTACTCGAGTAGTAACGAGTAGAGTATAGTAGTACTTGAAATCTCTTGAGTAGAGTAGAGTAGTAGTCACTACTCTACTCTACTCTACTCATTTAATACGCTGGTTATTATTAAGTAAAGAAGGAAAGAGTGTCTAGGTAAAAAAATAATTCTAAAAACGCACGGTTTATATAATATCGTCAAAAGGGAAGCTTAACTCGCAACTCACTATACAGCGATGATAGACGTGAGGACTCACCTCTTTTCTCTAAAAATGATCAAAGTTCGCTCTTGGCAGCATTGCGGTCCAAGTTGAAAAGGGGATTTGAGAAGATGGTCTGTAAGAATTAGTAAGTAGCCTCGTTTAGCCGCGAAAGAGATTCCATGGTTCAGTTTATTGTCTTGTCATGGGAGGGAGGATGGTTTCAGACCTTGGTCATGAAATGAATAAAATAAATTCATTACTAAGTTTAAAAACAAAAGTCCTTAGGTCCTTGATAAGAAAGCCGAGAGAGAAAGTTGAAGATTACTAAAAAAAGAGTATAATATTTAGTTTATTAAAGCTAGACTAGTAGCTTAGTGAGGCTTTAGACTAGATAGTTACGATAATTAACATTTACTTTGATTTTTCTCCCACAGTTTATACTATCTCTGACAAAAGAATATGAAAGTAATAAAATCTTCGTAGTAGTAGCATCTAGGTCTGAAAAAGAACTTGTAAGAGCGGCTAAGAAAGAGTTTTTATAGCGAGATACTTGTAGGTATTGTGGTTTAGAGTTATATAGGTGGGAGATTTCAAGTAGAGTTGGACAATCACGAACTAAATAGAGGTCGTCTTTCTTAGGAAGTTAGAGCAGGCATTTTTCACGTTAGAATAAAGAATACAAGATGCTTCTATGTCACATTCTCAGCGACCACAGGGCGTTGATACCTGGTCGATTTTCGCGGCGTGGAATCTATACTTCCACTCTCAAAACATCCCAACGCGAAACACCAAGCTCAGGTTTCACCTCCTCCTTTGGCTTTTCTATCACCCTCGCACCTGATAGAAGCAGAAGCTCAGCCACCTTGTTATGTCCCTGAGCATACGCAGCTTGCAGTGCATTGCCATACTTACCACATTGTAGGTTGACATTCGCCCCAGAATCAAGCAAAAACAAAGCAACAATGACATGTCCTCTAACAACAGCTGCCTGAAGCGCACTGCCAAACTCGCCCCCAACAGCGTTCACGTCCGTCTTTGCCCCAACCAGTTCCTTGGTGAGCTTTTCCATTCCACATAATGCGGCAAAGTAGAGATCATTACCGATGGCTGGAAAATTGATATTGACATCAGCACCCTTAAAGAGCAGCAAAGAGGCAATATCATGATGCCCAGCTTGCAGTGCCAGCATGAGAGAACTTCCATGACTTCCAAGTGTAGAGTTGATATCAAATCCCTTGTTCAGAATTTCAAGGACCATTTCATAAAAACCCTGAAAGGATGCCGTTTGGAGGACGTTCCCAAAAACGCCAGGTTCCGTCTCGTTTGGTAACTGGAAATCGTGGTTCAGAAAGAGCTTGAAGACATCTTTGGCGCCAATCTGGACCACTGCCTAAACAGTGTCAGAATTCATACGAGCACCCCTTGGTAAGAACTCAGCTGCGTCGTAAAGGTTCTTAGAAGCTGCCTGAGCTAGTCCTATGTTCCATGTTTTATCTCGTTGACCTATACAAGCCCCCTTATCAAGCAGCTTCTCAATCATACTCAACGGGATTTAATTCCACGTTCCCTTGCGCGCCGCATCCAGGGCCTTCGAAGTGAGCAAACTTTCATAATTACTCAACAGCCAAGCAGCCAGGTCGCATTTTCCGTACTTCGCAAACAATTCAAGAGCAGATTTGGCGCCTACGAGTTTTGCCTGCACAATGTATTTGGAGATTCCTGGCTGCCCTTGGACGACTGAAAGTTCTAGAACTCCATGAGCATTACATTTCATGAAACTATCTAGGTCGTGACTTTTCAGCAGGAGCTGGAAGGTTTCAAGATTTCCGGATGCAGCTGCTTCGCGGATAGCTGCCGACTGGTCCAAACTGTTGATGCCCCCAAAAGCTCCCTTTTTGGATGATTGATCAATAATCACCTTGATTACTTCTTTGGAGCCATACTCAGCTGCCAACATTAGAGCTTGCTTACACTCGATTCCCTTGGCCATTAGACGGTGAACTGATTTTGGCCTGTTTAGTATAATCGATTCAGGCAATTCCTCAAATTCTTCGACTTCATCGATTTTATCTTGCACAGTGCCAATCTTATCGTCAATCAAGTGTTCGACTGTGGAATTCCCTTGGGTTTTTGCAATTTGCGCTGAATTCTTTAGCAGCCCAACCGTAATCTCCATCTCTTTAACGTCAGGTTTCAATCGATTCAGCTCAAGATCAAGGGCGACTTGATCAAGAAGATAATTGACAACATGTACATGGCCATTTCTTGTGGCATAGTCCAGTGGTGTCATTCCCGCCAAGGACTTCCTCCACAGATACCCGAAAACACCTCCGGCACAAGTCGTTCCGGCATATGGCTGCCAGATGATGCGACATTCTTTGAAGACCATCCCAACGATATTTAAGAAATTGGTCGGTAGACATGAGACCAATGCTAGTCGGATAGTCTTTGCGTTTCATTGCTGCCAGAAATAACGGTCCAGCGAGAGGTTTTTATCGGCTATCCTCTTTGCTATGACTTTTTCCCGGGAGAATTTCAGTTGAACAGACACCGGAAGAAGTACCTGAGTTATAGTTGAAGGTTGTTTTTTAACCTCGACTTGCGTTTTAACAACCGCCATTGGGACGTTTTTTGTAGTTGAGGCGTCCTGATTGATTACTTCTGCCTGTCCTGTACTCTTTGTGGAATTCGCAGTGGGCGTGAGATCCGTTTCCGTTTCTTCTACCAGCACTACACCGAGTTTCGTAGTTAGGACACGAGGAAAAAACGTCTCTGTCGATTCAATTGTTGTAGAGGAAGGTATTTCCTGGGTGGAGATTGAGAACATTCCTTTTCGTCATCTTCGAGCAACACTACTTCGCCTGGCAAAGAGTGTTCTGTGTTCAAAGGCATGGGCACCTCGGGAGTCGCAGTTTCCTTAGTATTCTTCGAGTGTTAGCATCGTAATTGGCGTTCTTAGGTGAGCTTCGAAAGCAAGAAATATTGCACTTACAGCCACACTATTGGCATTTTCCAATTTCCGCGCAACGATAATAACACAAAGTACAATGGCATAACAAACACTTTCGAAGCCCTGCAGTAACACGCCCGGCGGGTTATAGCAGACTCCTTTTTGCAAAGAGCAAAGTCTCAATTCCACTTGCAGCTCAATTGATTCCAAGATGTCAACGTCTGGTTGAGCTTTTGTATCTATTTAAATATCAGCACCCGGAAATGACATGTATTGATGCATTGAACTCACTTGCTGTGTCGCTTTGAACATTCAATGTTCGCATCTCGAGCGATATTTGGCAGCCTTGACTAGAAAGGAGTTCGGATCTCGAGGGAAAAACCAAAAGCTGTGTATGTGTTTATCTTTTTGATCTAACAACTTCCCCGTGGGGTTTATTTCGTACGATACAATAAAAGGTTCACCAGCCAGCGGTTATGGAAACACGAAAGCGAGGCACAGTAAAATACTACCTTAAGAAGTCATTGGGTGCTTAACATTGAAAGCTCTGGATACAGATTTGTGAAACCATGAACCAACAGGTGTGCGTCTGTGCGATGCCCAAAAGCACCCCCAACGCATCGGATAGAGACATATCTGCAGCAACCGTACTCTCCTGTAAAAATAAAAACCGGAATGGAAGCGATACTAGCTGCAAATAAATCTGCGGGAAAGCCTACTCGAAACAATGGAAATGGAAATCGTGGAGTAAAAGACAGAACGTTGCAAGTTCTTACAGCTTACTAACGAATAGACAGGGTCGCAATTTGATACCAATTTGCAAAAAGTGACGACCTAATCAGGGTCAGGATCGAGTCACTCAACTCAATCAATTAAACACACCAAACCTTGCTGAAATTTTGCTTCATTTATAGCCTAAGCTACGACCCTGATGTAAATGGGCCTATCATATGGGTATCTTAACTCCAACAACGCAAACAAACCCGTGCGCCATATGTCTTCGGGACCTGTGATCAATCAAGAAACTCATGAAAGTTCATCTCCACCTTCCTCACGGTCACGTCGCTCCTTCTCCTTCTTGATAATTTCACGCTTCTTCTCCTCAGGGTCGACCAAATCATCATCATCGCTCCACTCCGAATCGTTATCTGGGATCAAAGGTAATGCCATGCGCTTCCAGAATCGTTTCTCGGTGCGAAGACGGTTGTTCTCAATCTCCAACTCGTTCCACTTATCATTGTCTGCAACGAAGCGTCTCATGAGACGAAGATTTTCGCTGGCCCGACAAGCAGCTGCCTTCATATCGTTGATTTGGTTGCGTAGATTTAGGTTCTCCTCACGTTCATCTGCCAATTGCTTGCGATAGTTCTTGTGCCAGGCGAGGGTATCAGCTTCGTGGTTCTCCTTGAATCGATGCATCTTCTCAGCCATATCCGCAAGTATCTCCGCCCCATGAATAGCAAGCTTCCAGTTCTCCTTCTTATTGTAATCGGTGGTTTCGATGGCTTTGCGAAGCTCGGAGTTTTCCTTCTCCAGGTTTTCGGATTCCTCTATTAAGCATGTTAGTTATGCAAACATGGAAGGGGAATAAATGTAACTAACCATTCATCTCTTGCGCAACAACGGCAATCAACTCATCGTTGCTGAGATCCATGTTCTTCGCCTTTTCACGAACCTTGCCCATCTTGTCGACAACATTTGCAGTGAGCTGTTGGTTCATACGAAGGATGCCAGACAATTCTTCGACCATAGCCATAACATAGTTGAGATCGGACTGGTGACCGGCAGGAGTAGGATAACCAACAAGCGCTGCACCGCTGGCCATTCCGCCATTCATGCCATTGGTGTGCGTGAGACCTTGAGATGGCGATGGAGGGGCTTGACGCGGGTTGGATGAGCCTCCTTGAGCATTGTCATTGTAGCTGTAGTTCATCTTTGCGACGGGCTCTTGAGCAGTGGTCTTGGATCTAGTCGACTTGCTGAAAGTGCCTTGGGTGTACTTGCTGGCAAGGAACTGAGATACTTCGACTGTAGAAGGCTTGTAAGAGACACTTTTCTCGACAACAGAACGGGAAGGTGCCTCGAAGAATTGGAGAGATTTGAAAACGTCGGTGGGGAAACCAGGAAGCTTGACAATGCGGATCTGGGGGTTCCTGGGAGCGCGAGTGAATCGAGAAGTGTCCTGTTCGTCTTGTGTTCCCTGTGTAGTTGCAGTCTGCGTCTCGTCCTCTGGTTCTGTGGGAGCAGCTCTGCGATAATCCCTCGGGGTTGGGGTTCGTGAACGGTTGCGATTTGGGGGGGATGGGCCTCTGGTCAAAACGGTGCCGCGATAACCCCCTGATTGGACTAGGGCCGCACGGTTCCTGGCGATCTCGGCTTGTCGGGAGTTGGAGGCCAAAGGAAGCGAGGACTGTCTTCGATTTTCTCTGTTGATCGCCTGCGCGAGGTTGGACAATCTCTGCTCTTCTGCCGTGATCGGTGCTTCGATTGGGCTTGTTGCCCCGAGGAGGGTATTTGATCGTCGACGGCCACGGGGAGTTGCTGTGGGTGGTGCCGGAGATCGTTCCGCTGCGAGGTTTGGGAAGGGCTCTCTGAGGGGGAGCTCTCCCACCGTTGGAAGAGGTGGTCGCGGGCCCCGAGGGGGCGTAAAAACGCGCGATCCACGCGAGAGAGAAAGGGGGGCAGAGACGGAGCGGGTGGTGATCGAGGGAGGGAGTGATGGCGAGGGGGAGGGCGGCTCTGTGGTGGTGGGAGGCTCGGAGGTTGGAGAGGAATTGGCGGGAGGAGGAGGAGGAGGAGGAGGAGGAGGAGGAGAAGGAGAAGGGCCCGAGGGGATGGGAGAGTATATGACCGTTACCACGGAGTCGTCAGAGCTGTCTGAGCCAGATGAGGCTCTGGGGGAACTGGTCTGCTTGACGTAGTCGTCCAGCGTGAGAGCAGCCATCTGGTTCTCCATCTTTGCGCTAAGGGCGGGCCGAAGATAAGCCGGATGTCCGTCTGCCAGTGTAAGCCAAGGAATTAACCGAATATTCAGGGGGAGTGCCGCAACAAGTAGGGGGGATATACTTACAACGAAGCACCGCGCAATGGTGGTGGTGGAGTGATGGTTGGCGTGGTGTTTTCAATTTGAAGAAAAAAGTCGTCAAGTGCGCGCCTGTGAGTCACGTTGACCAATCAGGGGCCGCGTATTGACATGCACCCAACTGTCTGAATGACATGATATTGATTTAGACGACAACGTAGTTTTGTTCAGTTTTATTGTCATTTGTTCATACTTTGAATGTTAATATTGTTCCAATTACTTGGGTAAAAATCATCAGCTCCATGCTCTTACTCTAATATCAATTTATTTTGTTATTTTTCTGTTGTCTGTTCGCAGTTTGCGTATTAACAGTGTTCTACTTATTTGGGTAAACATTAACAACACAATGTTTTTAAGCCGATCACAATCTCATTTGTTTAGATTCTTTTGATTTTTAAAGTCCTATTTATCTGGATGAATATTAAGAGCTGGGTAAATTTACACTGATGTTAAAATATTTGTTATTTTACTTACATTTTTCCGTAGTTCAAGTATATTTACTATGTTCTGTCTAGTTAGAAACACAGTAAAACTTCACTCTAATTCTAGCTAATCTTACTGTTTCACCTTTCTCCTTTATTGTCTAACGTTACTTTGTATTACTCTCTTATTTAATTTATTTAGAAGAATAAAGTTCTTTATAAGTTTTTAGGTAAATTTCAGAAAATAAAGAGAGAAATCCTTATCATATCTCTTAGATAATTAGATTTTGGAATGGTATCCCTTATCTTTGCTTAAACAATTCTTTAGAAGCTAGTTTACTTGATATATACTTAGGTTAGTATAGTTTCTTAGCTTCTTGGTAATAGATGAGAAAATACACCCTCTTTGTAATTACTTTCCAATAGCATATTTCTTTCCCAATCATCCTAGCTAGGTAAAAACAAATATGCACAAAAACTCGGACTCGATCGACGGAGTTGCTGGCTCACTTATCAATGTCAAGGTTTCTACTCCACCAATCCTCCCAGAGAACCGTCTATATTGTAAGACCAGCGAGTTGTGCTTCTCAGCCAAAAGTGAATCGCGAAGACGTCCTCCAAAGCTTGGTACCCTATTAATAGTTGGTTTTCATCTACTCATTCGCATTAGCGATGAACTTCGGTACCTTCCCTTCAGCACAATTATCCCCTTTGCGTATGATCAACCGTGTGCGCCGAGTGATTATGAAAACATCTTCACCTTTTGCTCGTTCAAAGTGATAGTGTTCGTCGGTCCCATGAATCGGACTTCGACACCACAAACGTACTTGACGCTCCCTGGAGCCAGTGGTTTCTCTTCCCCTTCGTCGTTCACGGAATACTATACTACCTTACATACTTAATCTACAATAGCTGAAAGAAATATAACAGTAAGGATAACTATAAGATTCAAAAGTAAGTCGCATGGCTTAGAGATATTCTGTTCTTCTGATATCTCGTTGTACTTCTTAATTCGCGAGAGAGAAAGAGACTAATTGGATCTTGTCTTTTAAGCGAAGCTGACTCTAATTTCTTCCTCTTGAATAGGTTATTATTTTCTGTATATAGCGCTACCTAGCAGGGATACAAGTTCTCGTCACTTTGCTGCACGTTCATAGGATTCACTTCTATGATGAAGCCTTGTAGAGATCACCCCCGAGTACTGGCGACACATTATTCCAAATATATTAAGACTGTGCCATCTGCTAACACTTTTCGTGTCCTAGGAACTAGTTTCAAGTGCAAAATGCAACAAAACCGGTCCTGGTCCCGACCAAAAAAAGGATATCTTTGGGCTCTCGAAACACTTCGCTCTTTATAAACTTTAGTTGAACACCATGAGGCTTATCCGAGCGTAACAAAATATAGGTTCTCAACCCACAAGGTTTCAAGTTGGTCTTTCTATGATTCTCCACATACTCACTCAAGTACTCTGGGGACCCTGGGGACCTCCGAAGTGTGGTAAGCAACAAAACATCGCTTGCCTCAAATTCTCCCGGGCGCCAGTCTACCGAGCTGCTGTGTCGTCGAGATCGCCTTGTGCATGGTGCAGACTAGATTAGTGTCTACTCGCTACTTTTTTACAAAAGAAATGTCGAGAATATAGTGGCTGAATGGCCATACACCAAATAACAGGTATATAAAATTAAGTATACAACCACTCTTTCTCATTCTTTCTACCGGTCTTTGGTACTAGTTTTTGAAGCGCAAAAGCAATATACTTCTTTTACTTGGTCTTTGCAAGTGGGCGAAGAAGTGTCGATTTCATATCAGAAAAACCTCAAGACATAGTTCTTCTCTTGTTTCCATTTTTGCGGCCGTGGTAGAACCTCTCAATAGGAAGCGACATAAAGAGTAATAGAGTAGTGGTTAGAAACTGGAGGGGGGGCTCTTCTCGTACCCGAAATAACATTTTCCCAGGTAGAAAAGCAGGAGTAAAAAAAGTAGCGGCTTAGAAGAGGCACTCGACTTTATCTCGAGCAAGCATGTATTCGGTTAGGCCCTGGGAGCCACACATGACCCCTCTCGTAATGAAAAAGAATACTATCAACATATTTTGTACCTATTAGAAGAACTAGATAACAACACATGGGTGTCGAGAGCTTTGCAATTTCCCAAAATGGACCGAGTTAACGATTGCAAACTACTCAGACATAAAATATGTAAGCAAATCACATCAGCCCTTAGTGTAGAAAAAGAGGAGTGGCGGAATATTAGGCAAAAGTAGACAGAACCCGTAAAACGTCAAGAATATCCGGAAGTAAATCCAAAGCGTTCCTTAGCAATCTTGACTCGCCAAAGCCGGGAGTAATCGCAAAGTCAAAAGATCTCGAGATACAAGATCAGAAGGCTAGGTTGTCGACATGATAATGAATATCGACTTCCAGAAACGCATCGGCTCCCCTATCGACATCATTTGAAACTACAAAGTAACATAAACTTTGCCTTCGAGTCAACCTGAATTAAAACAAGGGCAGTTCTGTTATTTGTGTTTCATTGGATAATACTAGTGGTTACAAGAATTCTTGCCGCTCAAGTGTGTTTCAGTGAGAGGTAACCCTTCTAGGTTCAACGCGTACCTATGACATTTTTTCCCAGCGAATTAATATGCCTATAGTATGTTCATATATCTAGTGTCTCTCTAGAAAGTATCGACTTTGAGTGGGCATTGTGAGATGGAAAGGTTGTGTGCAAGATTTTGGAGGTGGGCACTTTAGGCGAGTTTGTGGACTCCATTCCATGATGAAAGGGACAACCCGTAAGAGAAGTAGGTACTACCTGAATGACACCTTTGATGGTGCAAAATCGTCGAGGAGAACTAAAAGGATTGTTTGAGAAAGTCTAGGAGAATTAGTTTCCTGAAGCTCTCTGATGTTATTTGTGATTGTTCAAGTTTACTGGGGCAATAAGGAACTAGTTGGTCATAGATTTATGCTCGCTCTCGACTTAACATGGATCTTCAAGTCTTTCAGTGCATGGAAATTCATTTTCTATGTACTGAAACTGCCAAAGAATATCAAACATATCCCACTCATCATCAGCTAAGAATTCCTACACTATCAATCAGAAGATTCCAAGTCAACTACCATTATATTATTGACTTACTCTTCCTATTATTCCCAACACCCAATGTTTTCTGAGTCTTGCCAGAGATTCTCCTGGTGGCCGAGCATAAAATAGAGAATCTTTTGCGGTGTTCGCCGGTGTAGTCGACTTTTATGCGAGGACGGAGGGGTGTAGGACATTTGGTGTTAGTGTCCCCGGGGGCTTCAAACACGAGGCCAGAAGGACAGGTAAGGCTTACTCCAACTGTTGTTGCGATAGCGAGAGGGATAAGAAAAAGAGCAGAGCTCAAGAGTTTAATGAGATGCATCTTGTGGGATGTGAAGTATTTGAAACGCTTGGGTGCGTGGGAAATAAGGATTTTGGAAGTTAAGAGAGAAGCAAGTATGTGGTGGGTCGGGGACTAGCTTATGTTCGACTAAAGTTCTGGTTCGTGTTGGCTAGAAATCACCCGCCGACGGGCTTGCTGTCACGTTAACTGTATGACGACAGAAGACTCGAGTACTTTAGTACATGCCCTCTCTCGCTATTTAAAAGCAGCTTTAAACCCATTATTTAATATCACCGAGTCTGGTACCACTCTAAAATTTTGTAGAGTTTCCGAGATCCCAGAGTCATTCATTTCGAATATTTTATTTGAGTACTCAAATTTTTTCAAAAAATAGGCGAGTTTGATGTGCTGTCTAAATATCTAGCCGCAAAAGTACGCCCTAGTCCTACCAACTTGGTGCAGAACAATCCAAGGTGACGTCGAACGAGAATTTATGTCATAATTAAAGGATCCTCCTACAAAAGATTCTTTATTGACTTAGAAGTTTCAACCTTTCACTCAGCCATCCATTGGGTCAATCGTCACTATGGCTTACCTCGAATCATTCCCACCACCATACGAAGAAAACTCTCCATTTCAAGTAGCCCAGAATCACCAACAGCCCACCAACATGCCACCAGAAACCGCACCAACCCTCCAGAACTCAAGTCCCATCTCACCATATACAATTCCAACACGAAGCACGGTTTCCACCGGTGCAACAGAGACATCACCGCTACTACCACTCCACAACAACCACACATCAAATCTAAGAGTATCAGGGGACTCGTTCGACGCTATATGTACTCGTAGGGAACTTTCCCCAAGAGTTATAATTGGAATTGTCATTTGTGTTTTTATCTTCATTTTCGGTTGGCTTGTTTTGTTCAAGCTGGCGTGTGAGGGAGTGGCGAAGGTTGTCGAATGTGTTCTCATGGCACTCGCACGTTTTATGGAGCTTTTATGTGAGTTCCATTTTCCATTCAGAGGAGTGTATACTGATTACTAGAAGGGCAATGAGTAGGGACTAAACGCACATTTTTCAGAGTTGCTAGACGTAGCATATGTTTTTCGTCACCCCCATGGCATCTTTTGGCGAAGAAGTATTTATGTGGAAACTTCCCCTTTTGCACATCATACACCTTGTGCGAAAAGGTAACTTATACACGACACAGTACTTAGGAAGAGGAAGAAAAAACAGACTTTCCGAATAGACCTATTAATAGTCGTACAAGTTCATCGCTACTTTAGTTGCACCGTTGTTGTACAGTCCTTAAAGATGGTAAAAGAGAGCACGATTTGAGGGGTGCTTCAGTCCAAGCAAAAGCCAAAGACTTCTGAGATTGAGCTCGCATTATTGTAGCAGTATAGTCTTCTCACTCTGTCGAGGAACTGAAGAAAGGATTGGAAGATGACTGTATTCCAAACAGAGACCTGGTGGACGAGTTAACGGACCGCATTTCTCGTGCGTGACAGGGTAGGGTAGTTTTGGACCTGGGGAAAGAACGCCCCATGTGGCTGACATACTCCGTACCCCAGCTTATTGGGTCTGGCTTCTTGACTTTCTAAACTACCTACTCGTATCAATTGCTTATAATAAATCCTCTTCATCCTTCCAACTTATCCCATACACGGATGAATACCCAAGAGATCCAACTCCAACTCCAACCCCAACCCCAACCATGACAACCCTCCAACCCCGCCCGCCATACTCGGCTGAAGAGCTCAAAGCTCTCTACCCGGAAGGCCTGGAGCTTCAACTCGTCCAAGTCCTCCTCCGCCATGGCGAACGCTCCCCAGTTTCTGCTCGTTTCCAGAATGCCGGCCTGAGTGCTTTTGTATATATGCCTCTCCAACTTTTTCCTGCTTCTTCTTGTGCCACCTCTGGTGTCGCCTTGTGTCGTTCCCTCATGCAATTCGCCGAAGCTATGCTAATGTTGTACCATCCAGTGGCCCTACTGTGCAGTAGCAAGGCAAATGGTCAGCGCGACCCAAGAAGGCACCGAATGGACACCCCTCACATGGCGGAGAAGGATAGAAACATTCGGATCAGACGATGGCCCAGTCATTGCTACGGGACCTCGTGGGGAAGTGGACTCCGTCTGCAATCTGGGGGAATTGACGGATAAGGGACGAGAAACTACATATGCACTGGGCAAACGCCTACGGCACTTGTATGTTGATCAATTGGGATATATGCCATCCACCATACAAGATGCAGACATGATTTATCTCAGGGCGACCCCAATTCCCCGAGCCCTCGAGTCTCTGCAGCAGGCATTCTGGGGCATGTACCCAGCCAAACATCGATCGGCGAACCTCCCTCCTGTCACCATCATTACGAGAGCGCCCGCCGATGAGACCTTATTCCCCAACGATTCGAATTGTCGAAGATTCGCACAATTGAGCCGAGCATTTGCCCAACGAACCTCCGATCGCTGGAATAGCACAGACGAGATGGAGTACCTGAATAAGTTACTTAGTAAATGGATGCCAGAATCCAGTAAAAGAGTGGCCGTAGATTCCCATCCCAGATTGTCCGGTATTATGGATACCATTAATAGTACACTCGCACACGGCCCCGAAACAAGATTACCAAAGGAATTTTACGACGAAAAAGGAAGAGCTATCATTGAGAAGATTGGTGTAGAGGAATGGTTCAGTGGCTATCAAGAGTCGAAGGAATACCGCCAGCTCGGAATTGGTGGGTTGATGGGAGATGTCGTTTCTCGCATGGCTGGTAGTGTGGAAGGTAATAGCAATGACGGACACTTTGGAATCGGAGGTAAAGATGGTTCGTTGGGCGATGGCAGAGGAGGGGAGAAAGCAATCAAACTTGCACTAAGTGGATGTCATGATACAACATTGGCTGCTGTTCTTGCAAGTCTGGGAGCATTCCAGGGAGAGGCATGGCCGCCATATACAAGTCACATCGCGTTGGAGTTGTTCAAGAAGCCAGGCGGATCTCCAACTCCAATTGTTGCATCTAAACCTATCAGCACCGAAACAGGATGGTTTGCCAAAATATTCGGCTCCTCGAAACCCACTAACCCCAATGTCGGAATTGCAAGAAAGAAGATGGAGGAACTCGATGATTCCGAGAAATCAAAACTAGAAGGCTACTTTGTTCGGGTAAGATACAACGATCAAGTGATGAAGATTCCAGGATGCAAACCTACCGGAAAGCACTTGGATGGCGATGACTCCTTTTGTACTTTGTAAGCGTTCCCCTATTGTACTCCCTCAACATCATACTCATTGTAATAGGACTGCTTTCAAAACCATCGTCGATAAATTTACACCTGTGCATTGGCACCAGGCATGTATGGATAACCTCGATGTCCCGGCTGGAGCGGCTTTTGAGAAACTTGAGCCCTCGGGGTATTAGAACATAGTAAACCGCATGGAGATTTGGCGTTCAGATTGTAGATTTTGTGCTTAGAATATGTAGTTAGAAACATTTAGATGTGCATTTATAACTAACTTTCCCATCTATCAGAGTTGAATAGGAGGCATGAATATTGCAGCATGTATCCTCCCCGAAGACAACAAAAGCAGTCGTTATTAGCCCCCTTGTTACAATTTTCCCTCTCGGATTAAGCATTAGAAACTAGTGTTCTTAGGGTATCTTTGTTTCAACACAGCAACCTTATCTCCGATAAGGATCCCGGTCGAGGGATCAATTGCCTCATGGTAAGTCGATGTAATAGACAGCATCAGAAACATCTTACAGTAGACAACCAAACTCCTTAAGAACCATTACTCGACAAAGACCCATAATACCCCCAAGCTCCAAAGCCTCTGCTCCTCACTCTTACCGATCCCCTCCAACACCTCCCCGCATTGAAACGAAACCGAACTGCCTCACTCCAAATGGTAGACACAACCTCCTCCTGCGCAACTTGTGCCCAATACCTCCACGCCCTACCCCCTCTCTACGCAGAGAAAAGCGAGAAGCCCCAGGGAAACAATGATAGAAATCTAGATTGTTGCGGGAGAGTAATATGTGGGAAGTGCATACAAGTAATATCTTCCTCCCTCTGTCCCAGTGGCGACATATCAATCCATGCCCTTTACTTATACATTTTACTCCAGGAAAATTCTAGATTCGGGACGTATTGTAAGTAGTTCCTTTGCGGAGGACAAGAATGGAATGCTAATATATCAAGGTCCATTCTGTCAAATCTCCACAACGCCCTCGCCCCTCCCCCAAGGCCTCCGCGATCCCCCCTCCTACACTCCCCCCTCCTCCTCCTCCTCAAAAACAACCCCTCCAACTGCTCCCCCAGGAAACGAGGAACTCCCACCCTACTCACCCTCTCCCCTCGCAATTCCCCCAGAAAAACCAAGCACAACCCAAACAGAAGATATACTCCACTTCCTCGACCACCCCCACGACACCCTCACCTCACTCTCCCTCCGCTACGGCGTCCCCATATCCGCCTTGCGTTCCTCAAACAACATAACAAGCGATCACCTCCTTTTGGCTCGACGAACGATATTGATTCCCGGAGAGTTTTACAAAGGAGGTGTGAGTTTGTCTCCCAGACCCATCGAGGGGGAAGAGGAGGAGAGCCGGAAGGCGATTGTTAGGAGGTGGATGGTCGGGTGTAAAGTTTCCGAGTGAGTCGCCTATTTTCTTGCGTAGAGTTTGAGAAGGAAGAAAAGGGCGAGAGAGAGAGAGAGGGAAGTGAGGCTAATTCTTATATATAGATACCATGTCGCATTACTATACCTGCAGCAAGCAGATTACAACCTAGAAGCCGCGATCCTAGCCTACAAAGATGACGAGAAATGGGAAAAGGACCACTCACTAGAAGCAAGTAGAAAGACAAAAGGGAAACAGAAGCACGATCTAGGCAGGAGGCGATTCACAGGTCAAAGATCATGATTATTTTGATAATAATTCATATTATTACTACATCCTGTGAGATGTCTAAAATCTCTGGTCATTCATTCATCACCGGTACCGCTGCTGTACCGTTTTATAATACAAGGTCCAATTCTTCTCCATCAATCAATATGCGGAACGTGTTCGGATATCCTATTTCCCCAATTAGTAATGGTCGAAATCTCCGGGTTGAGTAAACTTACAGAAATCTTCCTCTCAATTTCTCGGACGGATCGGTCCAACTCTCCAGCAATCATCTGCTTCTTATCCGTAGGTAAGAGGGTATATCGTTCGCACAAATCGCCATCAATCACTCCCTTCACTGGCACATAGTAACTTCTATAAATGAGGTGGTCTCTTCCTGCCAATGGCGCATCTTCAGATCTCATATGTTGCTCCAAAGTTTGGAAGAAATCGACATCCTCACGCCCAACAAACGGAATAAGAATGCCGAGGGTTCCTTGAAGTCCAGCCCATAACAAGCAGTCCTTACCACCCGCAACAAGGTTTGTCTTCTGAATGCTCATCGGGATATCTTGAGGGTAAAAATGGGCCATGAGGGCCAACCGATGAGGAGCCCCTTGTAGGTATTGACGCTCATGTAAAAGGTGGGCACCAGATCCCTCTTCGTCAGCTTCTTCACTTGCTTTCGCAGGGCAACGAAGAAGCCAGAGGTTTCCAAACTTGTCACCACCCGCAACGGTTTCATAATCAACCATAGTTGTGCATGATGTCCAACGTGCCACAGTATCGTCAACAAATGGAATAAGCCTATTCTCCTGGAACTTGTAGACGACCATGACAACGCTTTCTTGAACATCGCTAACAACGATTCGACTACCCTGGGTTTGCAAACCAACGATCAAATTGGGAACCACTTCAGCCTGTGCTTTCCGAAGCAACTGTCGCATACCGAGATCGTAAATTCGAAGGTCTTTGCCAACACCAGCGAGGAGTCTTCCTTGAAATCCTAACAGAGCCATTGGAGGTTCCTCCACCTTGGTCTTGTGGATAAACTCTATTTCTTTGCCATCTTCGTGGAATCGATAGACGTGGATGAAACCAGCCGTCGAAGATCTTGGGCTGACAACCATATCTTTGCCAGTTCCGACAACAAGGAAAACCTCGTCTTCTTGACTGGCAAAAGAAACAGTTGCCACACTGACGGCTGCTTCGTTATCTTCAAGGTCAATCTTTTGGAGAACCTTTTTCTCGGTAACAGGGTCAACGACAGATATACAAGATGCCCAATGACCCCGTCCTCGTGGATAACCAAATTCCTCTGGTGGCAGGACATTGGCATCACCGTTGACAACAGCAGGATCTTCTAGTAGCTTCGTTTTAGTGGCGGGTGAAAGAACGTTGTTGTCGGATTCAATGGTGTAGAAGTATGGATGTTCAGGGTGTCGAACGAATCGACGAGGGGTGTATGTGAGAGGTATCGACTCTTGGAGGAGGTTGTCTGTAAGTTTCTCAATTGAGAAAATTCTTGTGATATAGTTAGCCTATAGTTCTCATAAATATGTGAATATTGGATGAGATTCTGATTTGATATGCTCAGAAGGAACAATTGGAATAATATTTATTCCTCATTCGCCACATTGGACGTAAGAAAGTTTAACGATAAGAAAATCATCATAGCATCTTGGGGTTGGGAGTTTGACTGTAAATGTTGACATACCTTAGGTTTTGACCTTGGATTCCAACCATCCCCTCAGTACATTGCTCACTGCTGAAATTCCATCCCCATTCCAGGCCAGGGTAATTGAGAGGGGTGAGCATGAAGCCTTTAGTGACTGGGTCAGAGTAACCAAGCCAAGGTCGAGAACTTAATGCAAGAACTGCAGTTTGTCCCTGGACTGAGACTCGGAAAAGTTTTGCTGGTTTTGGTCCCAAAAAGCGTGTTCGTGTGTCGGAAAGTTCTCCAGTGACCTCATCCAAGACTGTTCGGAGGTAGACACCAGAGTAGAGGCCAATGTGTAGATAAAGGGTAGATCCGCCTGACGAGGAGTCTGCCATGGCCATAATTGAAAGGGCTGATGGTGCCGAAGTCAAAGCTTGAACAGACTTGTTTTCTAGGGTAGAGTCTGGGTCGAGACTCAAGATACGAACAGTTGAATCATCACATCCTACGGCGAGAAACTGACTTCGAACGCGACCTTCTGGAACCTCTCCAAGACTGAGGCATGTAACAGTGCCACTCATTTCCTTCTTCTCGTCGTACTCCGCAAGAGATCCATCAGAGTCCATCTCGAAATAAACAATTTCACCAGAGCTCAAGGCAACTGCGACTTGTCGTTCATTTGTTGTTGCAGCCACGATAGAGCGATGTTGTGGGGCAGCCCACTCGTTCACACGACGGTCAGCACGAATGTGCCGGATGCCCTTCGGATGAACTTGGATTAATCCATCTTCACCGAGCTGTTGAACTGCCAACGTAGATGCGGATGACAAAAAGCCCGTGTCTGTGACTTCTTCTACAGTCTCCCCGATGCTCAACACAAGTGTTCCATTTGAAAATGACAAGATGATATATGCATCGAAGGTGTCCCCCCGTGTAAGCTTAGTCGTCCAGACAGCCGATGGTATCCCAGGCAATTCTGACTCGACAATCTCGCTGACTTCTAATCCATGCTTCAATGTTCTGAAGGTACCTCTAGCACCAGTGCCACAGATGGAGTAAATTTGTGGCGCATCTTCTTCTGTGAGGTTTGCCACCTTGCAGTCCATCAGAGGGTTCATGGAGTCAATACTCTCCACCAGACTCAAGTTTTCGGCTGGTCGAGGATGGAAGTAAACAGGGGTATAGGGCTCGGTTGGGTCAGTAGGAAAGTTATCACTGATGAACTCAATTTCTTCATCGTCGTCTCCAAGTTTCTCAAATTGGTAGAACTGGTGGTTTCCAAACTCACTCGCCACGAACAGGAAACCACTCTTGAGAATGCACAAGCTTGATGCTACCGGAACCGTGTCGAAATATTTGATTTTTAGACGCTTGACTTCTCCTGTTGGTTGGTCATTCTCGTCCTCAACCATTTCTATAGTAATCTTGAACAGATCACCATCTTCGGTCTGGAGAAGGAAGAAGAAAGCACCGGCAGCACCTTTCAACTTGTGCATTACACCTGCGACTATCGATCGCTTGCGTTGAGGATCTTCCGTTGCTCCACGTCGACGGGGGATGGCAACCCGGAAAGCTTCTTGATTTGAATGTCGATATGTGATGTTATCTTCTCCACACACAAGGACTCCACTTGGTCCATCAGTACCACCAGGGACTTGAAACAGTACAGTAGCCGACCGGTCTACTGGATCTGCCCATTTGCGCACAACGTGGTTCAATCCAAGATCCAGTTCGTAATACACCAAAGTCTTCTCTATCTCATCGTATGCCTGACCAGTGGGGTCTTGATCTGAGTCTCCATAGTCTATTTCAAGGGCTGCAAAGACAGGATTGGCGTATCCGACATCCAAGGCGACTAATGCAAAAACCAAAGTTTGAGCCTTGTGTGCTTCCAGTGGGGACGAAATAGTAAGCTCGGCTTGCGAGTTGCGGTTAAGCACATACACAAGTTTGTTTTTCTCCACAGACGCTGTCAGGCACGCACGCCCTTTCGGGTCGACCGCTAGATATTGTCCTGGAATGACTCTGCGAACGCCCGACTTTCCAAAGGTTTCGAGATGCAATCGGTTGAAGCGATTCTGTGCAGGTACGAATTCCACAATTGTGATGCGACCAGAATCTGAGGTGATGATGATATAATCTAAATAAATCTCTTTAGCCAAATTCCTCAAGGCTGCCCGCAGGCCTCTCGAATTTCTGTCGACGGCGACAATTCATGGCGGTGTTTCGGGTGCTGCCAGCCATGCTCATCACTAAGTGGATTTCAAGAGGAGAATATTGAAGGACATACCCTTGTTACTGCCAGCCAGTCTGAATGCTGCGATAGCCCTAATGATTCCGAAAACATCGTGCGAAAGAGCGGTGATGATTTTGCCTTGCGATGGATCGGGTCGGTGGAGGGTAAGACGAGAACCAGAAGCCGTAACAATCTGTTGCTCTTTGGTCCCAGCGAATTGTCCCAGGATGGCCTGGGTGACAGCAGTAGGAGGCTGAACTGTCAAAGAGTACATGAACATGGAGGAGGTGGTCGCCATGATGTCGGTGGGAGGCCGCGCCTGTCAACGGAAAATAAATAGAAAGGTGGGATTGGAAACCGCTCTTCCCGCTCTCCACGCACTACTCTCGAATGTTTGGAGGTTGGAAGCTGGCGGCGCAGCTTGGGGTAGCTCACATCGAGGTGTTGTCGCAAAACGCGCCGATTCGAGGCGAGTGGAACAAGCTGTGGAAGAAAAAATGAAGCTTGGGTTGCCTCGTCTAAAATATTATGTAAGCAGGGTCTTCACATTTTATGGAGACTCGACCTACTCACGCCATTGCTTGGAGAGAATATACCGAGCTCTTCAGCAATTGAGGATCCTACGAAACAGCCCAATTGCCTGCAGAGATGCGAATCTCACCCTCCTTCACCTGCCAAAAGTGCATTCGTGCGCTGAAGCACTCACCACATCCCAGACAAAGCTCTCTGGGGCAACGAACCTTCTCTTCCGCAACTCGACATGGCTCAAGCCTACGAAGCATCACTCCCCCAGGAGTTCGACCAGCAGAGGGGATTTTAGGGAGTAGGGCAATATCATCAGCTGCGCAGGCAAAAACCAAGCCGTTTGAACCGCGGAATCCTGGGTTGTTATCAACGGAGGAGGCCAAGGCGAGAGCGTTATTGAAGCCGGACAACCTCTTCCACAAATTCTCCGAATCGCCCTCTCCAGAGATTAGACGAAGGGCCGCATTCATGAAGCAGAATGCTTTCTGCCCACACCCCGATCACCGTCAAACTCGACTTCCCATGAACCCAGACGACCCCGAGTCAAGGAAATCGACTACAGGAGGATTGGCCCCGGCACACGTCAATTTTGAGTGTCCAGATTGTGGTATACCAGTTTCTTGCTCAGAGGAACATTGGGCGGATGACTACGAGTCACACCTAGAGATATGTGATACTCTGAGACAGGCGAACGAGGATGACCATGATCTGCGATCCGGACGTTTCTTCCCAGAATTCGAATATCCACCAGACCAAATCGAGGAGGCTATGGTCAACATGACGAATTGGGATACCTTTTTGTTCTCCAGGGAATTTGCTGCTATCAATGACGAAAGAAGCATGCGACAGGCTACGAGACTCTTGACCTATCCCGTCACGGTAGGTAGTGTTTTGCACGAGTTGAGTCCATATGACATTAAAAAGGGTGGCCGTCTGACGGTCGAGGGATTGAAGAGCTTTAGTGGTATGTATTCCACTTGGTTCTTTTCCAATATATGCTAAAATATTTTAGCTTTACGCTACACTCTCCACCCACCTCGGTCAGGTGGTGGAATGGATGTGAAAGGAATCAGGCCAGCGCCTCCTCCAGTCCGTATATTTATTCTGGGAGCCCGAGCAGAATCCTCTCTCCCGAGAGAAGTCTGGGTGCAGCTGACCCATCTCTTTCCTCGAGTGGCTTTCCACCTAATATTCATTGGCCCTGAGAGTATGACAAACAGAGACGCCGAATTCCCACTCCCTGAGCGGACTCCAGAAAATCCTTTTGGTGCAGTTGTTGAGGGTCGCCTAACAAGTCAACTGAAGATTAGCACTTTTGTCGAGTATTATCACACACTACACAAAGCCGGCCATTTCTACCCATATGACCCATATTTCGATTGCTTTATGTTGTTCCACCCAGGACTTGGACATGCTGCTAGTTCCCATGAGTGGAAAGAAACAATTCCAATGCTATTGGAGACCAAAGTTCCTATCCTTGTTACTGGATACACGCAATATGATATGGAACGAGATATCAATTGGGTCAAAGAAACTGTTGGCGGGGAGATGGATATGTTGCTAGAGCCGGGTGAGAACCGCTTTAGAAGTCTGAGATGGGACATCAGCGACCAGGATCCTCAAGACATTAGTTGTGGAAACTACGGTGTATGGGCGTTTAGAGGCAAGAGGTATGCTCATCTTCGTTTCTCTAAACATCTCTCAACGCTAATAATCTACAGATATGAGACGACGAAGAAGGATGGGGCTGAGGATTAGATGCAGAATTATATCCTGCAGAATTGGACTTGTTGAGCGGTATCTACGTGGTGAGTAGCAACTTGTACATTACAAAATAGACGAACCTGTATCATACATTGTAGGATAAAGAGGACTCTAGGTTGGTGAGATCACCGAAACCTTAAATATTACATCCTCTATTACGAAATGCTACCCAACTCAATTCCGATTATACATGACAAAGAATATTTTGGTTGTGTACTTGAACTTGTTTGTCAGTGCAGGAACCGATAACCTAGTTCCGCAACATGCTGTCATCGAAATCCCAGCCCCTGCAAAAATAGAAATAGAAGCCAAGACTTACCCAGAAATATCCAAACAACAATGTCGCTCGAAGTAATTTACGTGACCCGACACGGTGTAAGTAAACCGTTCTTGTTCGATCCAAACTTCACGGGAATATACTAACCTACCTCAGTTCCGTAGCAATTGGGTAGTAGACGCTCAGACTGGAGAATACAGCGCATCCATCCCTTCCCCCACCGGTATTGCGTCAGACCCCGCATTGGCAGGAAAAGGTGTCGAACAATCCCTCGAACTCGCAGCGCATCTAAAAACCCTCTCCCCACCCATTGAACGATTCTATACCTCCCCGTTTTACCGATGTATACAAACAATCCTTCCGGCTGTTGAAGCTATCGCGACAACCACAAGGGATCCTGAAACGCGTAAAATCCGCGGCGAGAATGGCGTTGGCGAATGGTACGCATGAATACATTGGGAATAGGTTGGGGTGAGGAAGAACTATGTTAACGATAACTTTAGGTACGGCATGGCACGATTCGACCATCCGTCACCCGCCGAACCAAAGCTATTGGGGAGTCTATTTCCACGATACGACGGAGAATACACGCCGGTGATAAAACCAAGTGTCAATGGAGAGACAATCAAGGAGTTACACGACAGAACCGCATATGCGTTACAAAGAATTATCGAACGGAGTGATAAAGAGGGGGTAAAGGCCATTGTGATTTGCACACATGCTGCAACGTTAATTGCTGTCGGGAGAGTTCTTACAGGACGCATGCCAGATGACATCGAAGAGGAGGATTTTAGGCCTTTTACCTGTGGTCTTACAACTTTTACTAGAAAATCAAGTGGAAATTCCAGTGAGAAAGTGTTGGGGCCATGGGGAGGACCCGGAGAGGAGATACCAGCTGTTTCTTGGAGGGAGGGGAATGGTGTCGGGGGAGGATGGAATCTTGTGAAGAGTGGGGATTGTAGTTTTCTCAGTGGAGGAGAGGAGAGAGGCTGGTAATTTGCTTCTCATTCTATTCTTGCCCTCCTCAGTCAACCTCATGCTAATTTTGATAGGCGGTTTTCTGGGGACGAATCATTTATACCCGCGCCTGGACAAGCTCCTGCGTTAGATGCTGGATCTGGGCTCGGTGTAATTGTAGAGGGCAAGAAACCTAGTAGTCCGACAAATCCATCTAGACTATGAGGATAGAAAGACGACTTTGAGATAATAGATTTATTAGAATAACTCACACTCCCAACTTCTGAGACTTTCAGAACAGATCCCTGGCTCTGTGAGTCCGCTAATTTTTGGTAGTTATATGGAACAAAACAAGAAGCTCGGCAGATAAGTATTTCCCTATTCCAAAACTCGATAGATTTCGTTCTAAGTTTGCCAAGGATATAAACTCGCTGTTTTCCTAATCGGAATAGAGTTCTGAATCCTAGCTCCCACCACAAGTTAGTCAAATCCAACCCTTATCCCACCAACCACTTTAGACAGCTGGTCCTTCTGCGGCGTATTTATGAAACTCAATCCCCCAAATTCCTTATTTCTTCTCACTCAAACAAGGTTTTTTTCACCCATATTTCTAGGCCGCAACGGGTTTTCAGTAAAATGACTTCTTCTCTTCCAACTCTCGTCCTCATCGGTGGTGGCTGGCATATTCCTGCTACATACTCAAAGCTCACCAGTGCTCTCGAAAATTCAGGGTATGAAGTACACGTGCCTCGTCATCCATCAATGGTATGTTTACGTCTTCGAGTAGGGACTGGAGGTTACTCATGAACCCCGTTTACGGATTGGCCATCTTTACGACAGAACGAAGCTCGTCCTCCAACCGCAGACTTATCAACTGATACAGCACACATACGATAATACATTGGTAAACTGGTCAACGGAGGCCGTACCGTCGTTGCCCTCTTGCATTCCTATGGTGGTCAAGTTGGCACGAATGCACTCTATGATATGGGTGTGGAAACTCGGGAGGAGAAAAACTTACCTGGGGGAGTCTCTGATCTTATTTACATGAGTGCTTTTGCCCTTCCAGAAAACAGTTCAATGGTTGGAAAGGTGGAGGCAATTTCCCCCCTTTGGATCTGCTGTGAAGTCTCAGAATGCTAAACTTCTTCCCAATTCAAATGAACTGGACGACGGAACACTCCTGCCCCTCGTTTTCGATTTTGCCGATGATGGTGCGGTCATTTGCAGAGATCCGAAGATGATCATTGTCGGTTCAGGACCTGACGAGACTGAAATCGATGCCTACGTCTCAAAATTCCTTGTTTGAAATGGGAAGTGTATGTATGTTAACATCGAGCATGCTGCTTGGAGATACATTCGGGTGTCTTACATTATGGCCACGGAAGACATGACAGTACCTTTAAGATATCAACACTCTATTGCTGATTATTTGCGAGCACAGGGACGAGATGTCAAGACTTTTAGGATACGGAGTGGACATTGTCCAAATTTGACGAAGACAGCGGAAGTGGTTGATGCGATCAATGAGGTCGTTAAGAGATGAGCGTGTTCTTTGGGACTTGCCTTTGAGGAGGAGAGTTGTTTTGTTCCCATTTGTGTTTCTCTCTTAACTTGGCTTGGGATCTTCATTGAGGTGATCTCCAATAGGTTGTCATAAAAACATAGTGTTCTGCATTTAGTAAGAGGCCTGAACACTCTTATACACGCCCCCCTTAATATTCTGGCATTCTTGTGTACTGGTAACTGTCATCTGCTGATGTTCAAAACCACTGTTATTAAAGTCGAGAAGTACTATCTCCAACAAATGTTACCTTCTGACGAGAAGGTACACTTACGAGTTTCTTGGGAAGGTTCAGGGCAGAATGGAAGTCCCATGTCTGTCAACATCCAAGGGGTTGGAATGGAGGTTACTTGTAAGTAGTCAAAGCCTACCACTAAAACCTACATTCACTCCCCCTTCCCCGCGAAAATCTCGGTCCTCACAAGACCCAGTACAAAACCCGGTACAAACACATAACCACAATTAAGAAAGTTTCTCGGGTACTAAAGAGCGCACTGGGGAACAAAGGACATAGGCCAATAATTATCAAAACCAGTCGGGGCCAAACCTTTTTGCTATCCTGATTTGACTTGGATTTTTTGATCTTTTGTGCATTTTCTTCAAGTTAGATTTTTGACTCGATGTTCTTCGGAAGACTTAATGTTGACATTATGATGTGAGCCTTCAACCTCACCATTGGAACCCGTGTCTTTCAACTGGGTGCAAAAAGCGCCAACGAGAAACTCCATCTTATCATTCCCAAGGATCCCAATCGGGTGAGTTGGGTTACAACGAACAAGAAAGTTTCTCCATGTTGCTAGTAGTGGACAGAAAAGAAGCAGTAAATATCTCTTACAACACCCAAATTCTGGCACAATCCAGTTCGGTTTACCCAGGAAAGTCAGAAAATTTTATAACTACCAAGTGCCACATTTAACAGGAAAAGATTTTGGTGTTTTCGAAACCAGAGTCGCGGAGTAAGCCAACCAAAATTGTCAGTAAGCCAGCAACTATATTTTTTGAAAGTAAGCTAGTAAACGTCGGGTAAGCTAAACTACATGTTTCATGATGTTTGGGGCAAGCCATCAATGATTCAACAAATTGAACCGCAATTGTCCACTATTTTTCAAAGATTCCTTCTCACATCACAAACATTCAAAATTACAGTATTTAAAAATCTCAATATTTTGCTTTCTAGGACAAAGGTCCAGTGTTTGTGTGTGTGCTCCTAATTACAATACATTTCGTTGCTCCCATCTAGAACAACGTTATTCTGTACAATCAACCCCTTTGGCCACGCCATTGAACTCCCTCCCCCCTCTCCTCTCCGAACCTCTATTTGAGAAAACCCAAAAAATGAACATCCAGGAGCCCGTCAGATCGTAATTCGTCACTCAATTCTAGCGATAAAAGCTTAGGCAAAGAATACCAATTAGGTATAGAGGATAGTCCCCCAAAAATGATACATGAAAGTAGAAAATGTCAAAGGACTAGCTTGATCCCGGCGCCTTCTCCTCATTTGGGGAGCTGCTCTGATCAACAACGTCGTTATGGTGTGCCTCCGCCTCCGAGACGGAACCACGATGAGGGCTTCCACCGTTGACAGATTTCGTTCTGTCCGAGCTCGGAGGAGTAATTCCGTTTGTTTGCTGGTGAAGAATGACTCCATTTTGTTGCAACGTGGTTGGTGATGAGGCGGAAACAGGCGATGGTTGAAACCCCGAAAGGAGGTGGATTAAACCTTGCTTCCTGCATAGCTCCTCGTAGTCCGGATCGTTAGGAGAAACAGGGACCAGCTCTCTCCGAGGAACCCGTTTGTCATCAGAGGGTACCTCATTTGAAACTTTAGTCATAGGGATGTCTCGCTGCTTAAGGAGTTGGCCGTTGATATATATCTTCGGCTGAGGGGCGAACATTTGGTTTGGGTCACTATCCGGGTCCTGCTTCCATTTGGGAGGTGGTAGAGGGATCCGGAAGCTAGTATCCAGTTCCTTGTAATTCACCAACATTTCTATGCTGCGAAGGTGAGGGAAGCTTGGCACAATGAACATGAACTCAGAAACCTGGGCATCATGTCAGCAGTGAATTTCACTGGGAAGGGGCAACATTGTACCTTTACAAAAAACAAATCCATATCAAGGAAAAGCGATTTGTTGTGCTCGACAAGCTCACTCACCGGATCCTTAGGTGCTTGTTCTCGGAATGGGGCAAAAATTGGGTCGCGAAGTGTAAGTTGCCCATTTTGAAGTTTCCAGACTGCTCTCTTATCGTCATGCGAAAGCGGTACACGCTCCCAGGCAGTATCTGTCATTATATCAGTATGTGCTATCATGGATGACGTAGACAAACTCACATCTTGTTAGGCTAAGATCCTTCTCTCCCAACAGCATCGCAACGTGAATGTTAAGCATCCACTGCTCTCGTCCGTTTGCCTGCCCAGAAGCTTCAGGTCTGATGGTGTCATATCGGTAGCCGTCGATCCATCTAAATAGATTGGCAAATTCGGGACTTTCTGTGTCTTCAAAGATATCGAACCAACGCAGTAGAAGGGGAAGCTTCAAAAGCCTCTTGGCCCGTTTTTCTTCTTCAAGTCTGGCCCTCTCAGCTCGCTGTTGTTCCAGAACGGCAGCCCTTCTGCGTTCTTGCTCCTCGCGCTTCTGTCGCTCCTGTTCGAGGTAGAGAGTTCGCTGCTCCTCCATAGCTCGAGCTTGCGCCTCAGCGTCTTTTATTTCCTGCAGTTTCTTTTTCTCTGCTTCCTCTTGTTGGCGTTTTAGTTCTTCCTGGCGAGCGGCTTCCTCGCGGGCTAGTCGTGCTTTGTTTGCTTTGTCGATGCGTTCCCGCTCCAATTCCTCGGCAATCAACTTTTGTCGAGCAGCTTTCTCTTCCTCCTCACGTTTTATCTCTGCCTCGCGTCGAGCTTCCTCTTCGACACGCCGGGCTTCTTCCTCAGCCTCCGTCTCTCGCTTAGCTTCAGCCTCCCGTGCTGCTACTTTCTCCCGGTGAATTTCTGCTTCACGGGCTGCCTCTTCTTCTTTGCGTTTCAATGATCTCGCATTCTCTTTCTCCTTCTCCTTCTCCTTTTCAGCGTGATCAGCCTGGCTTGCACTGATTAGTTTGTGTTTCTTGGGATGTGAATCAACAGCAGAATTTGGGCCATGACTAGTCGATTTTCCAGGACGATTATGTGAATCTATGTCGTTCAAGTTTGATTTGCTTCCTTCTCCCATGGATACAGATTGCTTCTTGGCTGGATGCGAGGACTTGGTTTTTGCGTCTGAGCTCAATCTTTCCTTGGTGTCATGTGGCGGCGCATTTTTGACAGAGGAAACACGAGTATCTGATGATGAAGACGTTGCATTTTCCGATTTTGAATCAGTAGGCCCGTCACCTTCAAGCTTCCTTCTCTTCACTGGACCCCCTCCTGCACTAAATCCAGTTATGACTTCTTGCAAGCCGGATCGGGGAGGAGTTTCGCTCTTTCTAGGTCTTTTCATAGGACTTTCACCACGAATACTACTGAGTCTATCCTTCGAATCATCTCTTTTGAGTGGGCGGGACCTTTCTTTGTCCAATGGGTGCTTTTCGGATGCCTCATGCTCGCTATGGTTAGAGACTGCCTTCTTCCCGGGGCGTTGGAGGCTGGGGCTGACTCTCCCATCAGCTTTATCTCCCTTGGAATCCACCAAACCTCGTCTCTCTTTCGTGGAAGTGTTAGATGTATTCGATGTCTGGCTTCCACGACGTTGTTTTTCGAGTTCCCGTTCGATTCCCGAGATAAGTTTACGTCGAGGTTTACTTGCAGTAGACGCCTCGTTTTCGGAGACCAAGCCAGCGTCTGATTCCGAACGTTTTTGTGGTTTTGGTTTTGGCGGACCAAGTGGCGTATTTTCCGGATCAGACACTATAATTGATGGTGCACTTTCTTCCTTCCTTGGTCTCCCAGGGCCTCGTTTCGTCTGGATAGAGCCATCTTTGGTTTGGACATTGGAAGTGCTTCGATGATGACTCTTGCTCGATTCGTTGTCTCTCGCTTTAGGGCTCGAATTGGTTCGTTTGTGTGGTCGGTTCTGCTGTTCATCTTTTCTCGGAAGTCGCCTTGCGTCCCGATCTACCTCTCGCTGGAGCTTAGGAGAGCGTAGTTTGCCCGAGGATGATTTGTGTGATTTTTCGTATGTTTCAAAAGCATCCTTGAGAAGCTTCTCCTCTTCTTGCCACTTCGGGCCCGCTCGTTTCTTTGCAATCTCGTAGTAAGTTTGGCCCTTGACAAGTCGGGTGGGATTGAAATTGTCCTGGGAAAGAAACAACTCAATAATGTTGAGGTGCGATTCTCGTCCGATGGCTGCAAGAATAGGCGTCGTCTGCTCCTCGTCGGGGTCGGGGTCGGGATCGTATTGCCCCATTGCGAAAAGAATGTTCACAACATCAAAGTGGCCACCTCTTGTCGCAAGGAGTAGAGACTTGGTATCTTTCAGGTTGGTATTGACTTCCAATACACGAGCCGTGGCGCTTGCGTCGCCCTCTTTAGCAGCTTTCCGAAGTTCATTCACATCGAGTCGCTGATAAAGAAGGTGATCGCTGGTCTTAATGGATCTAGCAGTTCCCACTCTCCGGTTATGGTGTGGTTCGTATGCTGGGACTGATGGGCTATGCCGACTGCCCTCCTTCTGGTGGAAGATCCGAGTTTCTGAGTGTTCAGCTATAGGTTCTTCTTCTGATAGACGTCGGGCATCTCGGGTGTTCTTCTTGGCTTCTGTTATAGCCAATCTTATTCGAGAAGCTTCTTCCTCATCGTAATCGTCTCCCTTTGCCATCTCAGCTACAAGATCAAGAGGCTCATCGCCATGGCGGTTGGGTTTATTGGGATTCGCTCCAGCATCGAGGAGTAACTTAACGACATCGACGTGGCCATTTTCGATAGCATCGTGAAGTGGGGTGTCCTTTTGATCATTCGTGACGTCGACGGTGCAATTCTTCTCCAATAAAAATTTGACCACATCAGTGTAGCCGTTGATACTAGCAACATGAAGTGGTGTATTAAGAGCATGGTCAGGTTCATTCAGATCCTGTGGCCGCTCCGTATATCTCTGTATCGCATGATCCAATCTGTTACTAAGGCATGCCCGTGCTAGGAGAGTTTGTCCGGACGAGTTCACATGTTTTTTATGCGGTCCTAATTTGACTGGTGACATGGTGGAATCGCCCGTAGGAGGCGGCGCAAGTTTTCGCAATGGGCGTGAGCTTCGTGGACGGGAATTTGCACTTTCCGAAGATTCGTCGGAATGATACTCGGTAGACTGTAAAGGTGCCGGTCGCTTCTTCTTGTGACTGAGACCATATGTGTTTTTTGAAGGAACCTGGCTCGAGACACTTCGTCGATGTGCTCTCAAAGGCGGCGAATGGGATCTCGTACGTTTTCGCGAATTTGTATCAGCACCTAACCTCGACTTGTTACGCTGTCTGATTTCGAGTCTTTCGCCTTCTTCATCCCCAGAATGCGAAGTATAGTTTTTCCGATGTGAAAGAACTCGATCAACGGATTTGGCCTGATTTCTAGCTCCAGATCCCGAACGTGGAGAGGGCGATTTGGAATCTGAATCCGAGGCTGTAGGTTTCGATAAAGAAGAGCGTGCCGTTGCGACCGGTGAGGTTGGCACTGAACTTAAGCCACTAGAATTTCCTTGATGCGCAGGGTCATCTTTTATAATCGAGGTCTTAAGCCGTTTTCTCTTTCCCAGTGATGATATGGAAGTCGCAATTGCATTGGGCTTGCCTGGTTTATCTCGTAACATAGATCGTGACTGCGATAACAGGTCTTGAGAAGCATTCCCACGCGCCACCGGGCTGCGATTGCCTCGTTCACCTTTCGATTCCTCTCCCTCACTCTGGTCCTCATGCTTAATGCGTTTCCGGATTTTGGACGGCGAGTGGCCATCTTTCCCTGGAAGTACGATCGTTTCGGCTTCGGAGTCACTTTTCGTGCCATCATCCACAGCATTCGTCCCATTAGGCGGTTCCTCGTCCACATCCATAGAGTCCAGGTGGGGCATAACAGGCGGTGATGAACGGAGTCCATTTGGCGTGTTTCCTTCTTTGCCCTTCACCTCGTCGGCTAGAGTTTCGTTGCGATCAGGCGAGGCGTGAGGTTTCGTTGGGACAGCTTGCGCATTCTCTAAAACATCCATCAATCCTACCCTGAGTGTCGCCTTGTCCACCACATCTTCGGAATTACGCTTGCTGGGAGACACTTTGGAGGTATCGAGAAGGACGGACAAGGAGGGTCATCCGTGTCCTACGAGGCCTGGGGCGAGGTGACTACGATGCGCGATGCGCGGGGGTCGTCGCTGTGTCGTGGGTCGCAGGATACGTTCCGTATGGCCTCAATGGAACATATAGATGCGTAGGAAGGATATCGGTCAATGTTTGTGGTGTTGGGTATTTGGCTTCTTGGTGTGTTTGGTGTTTCGTTAGGTATTCCTTCCGTACAACAGCAACGGTTGGGGGCGGAGCTAAAGAGGCCTGAGGCCGCCAGGCTAAGGAAGCTAGCCAGAATTTACCTTCGCCCCTTTTCACTAGGGTCATCTTGATCTCCAGCAGGGAGATGAGGTTTGAAAGCAGTGATGTTTTCGCAATGAAATAAATCAAGCCCTCCATTTTCTTCGGAACTGGATAATTCCTCGCATACTAAGGTTGTGATTGAGCCATCGGCGGCAAAACCCCCCTTATTGGGCGAAATTTTGATATTGACCAGTCAATTACGGGACGCAGATCTGGCTGTCGTCTCTATGAACTCGGTTCAATGGCATTTGAAACACGCTGCTAAGTACAAGTACATGTATTGACGACAGGCCGGTAGCGTTCTGGAAAGTTCCTTCTGCGGTGAATCAGACACGGTAAACCTCGAGATAGTATAACTATCCTCAGGGCTCGATCAAAGGCAAATCTAAACCCACACCCAACATTACGACCATCATGTCGTCTCCAATGAACTTGCCAGCTTGTCTTGAAGACGCAAGAATCAGGTCCCTCCCAGCGAGCGCTTTCTACATCGCCGATTTCATCACCGCGGATGAGGAGGAAGTACTTTTAAACAAGGTCTCTTGCCCTACATCCCTCACAGTTTAACATAAGTTGACACAATGAAGATACAGAATGCACCAAAGCCTAAGTGGAAAGTTCTCACGCACAGACGCCTTCAAACTTGGCCCTCCGACCTCACGAAGAACAACAGTCTGCTCAATAGCCCTCTTCCAGAATGGCTTCGTGACCCTGTTGTATCTCGTCTTCTTGCTTGTCCTATGATCACATCAAATGTGAAGGAGCACATATTTTCCAGTAGCCCCCACGGCGGACCGAACCACGTTCTTATCAACGAATGTAAGTCTGACTTGGCTTGTGATTTTTTATCATCTCGTTCTCTACCCTCTTTATTTTCCCCCCTCCTTTTTCTCCTTCTAGAATTTATGAGTGGCCTAGTGCTGATACTAGTCGTCAGACCAACCAGGAGAGGGTATTATGCCCCACAAAGATGGAGCTGCTTATCATCCTGTTGTTTGCACCGTGAGTTTGGGTTCTAGTTTGTGCCTCGAAATATACGGGACCAAAGAAGACGGAACTCGAGAACCAGTTCCAAAGTTCAGAATATTACAGGAGCCTCGAAGCTTGCTCATTACCACAGGCGAACTGTATACCGATTTTCTCCATGGCATTGCCGAAATCGAGCAAGAGGTGGATCTTGGCCATAGTTCGATTGCAAACTGGGATCTTCTTCGCTCACCCGAGACATTCAAGGAGGGGATGTACCAGCGTTCAACTCGGACAAGCCTCACATATCGGGATGTTATAAAGGTATCAAAACTGGGAGCTAAGTTTTCAATGTTCAAGACACATTAAAGCTTCCATGCTAGTATACATGTGGTATCATTCTCCAGCGACCGGCGAGCTTGTCGGAACCAAACTTTTCAGCATACCACTTTCTTGTAGAGTCGGCGGTGACAGCCAAATTCGATATCACGAATCCGAGACCTGCCAGCACGGTTCCATTCAAAAACTCCCCATCTGGCGCCGCAGTAATGGCTATTGCGAGATATATGAGACTTTCAGACGCATAGTGAGGGGTGACCGTTGATTTGAAGAATGGATGCTGCGGAAGACTATAATTTTTCAGGCTGGCGAGATGTTTGTGGCAAATGTGCTGGAGTACAGACCCGGAAACAAACATAGGAATTGCAACCATAGTTTTGGTCGATGGCCAGGAGATCTCCAACTTGGCAAAAGGCCGAGGTTGGTGCAATGTAGCTAAACATGTTAGCAAATTGGGGAATGGTCAAGAAATTAGTGCCTACAAATTCCTTCAATCCAGACCGCAATGCTAATAAAGAAATAATAGCCGAGTCCTCTACATAAACTGTCAGTCTAATAAGCTACCAATGTGACTTGACGGTTGATGGATAGTGAAATACTTACGCCATCCACAAGCCAATCCACATTTTTGCTTGACTTGACTTTGCAAAAATGATTGACTCGTAAAGCCTTCGAGTACCCTGCACTGCCATCAAAAGCCACGCGATAATCAATTGTTGAATAGACATTGCGCTCCCGGAAGGAGAAGAGTAAACTGCCAAAAACCGAAAAACTGGACCTTGAGTGTATATCTGCAAGGCCCAAAATACCGAGAGAATGACCGAAAATATGTAGTAATGAATGAACCACGAGTGAGGTACTTGGATCGAAGCGACAATCTCGAGGAGGTAGTTGAAGTCTATTTTTTTTCGGTTGCTGTCCACCCTCCTGCTCAAGAACGAGTTGTCTTTTCGAGACCCGTAATTCATGATGTCTTTCCTGAAGGAAGGAAAAAATACACCACCTATACCTACTCCTGTTCCTAGAGTGAAGAACAATTTACAAACGAGAGAAGGATCCATCACGTCGTTTCTGATCATGATTGTAAATGTGAGAGGTATTCAGAATGGGTTGAATATTTTAGGGAAAGGAGCATTGACCAGAAAGAGTTTAGCTCGTGGTGGTCAGTGCGTCATCAAAAATACCGAATTTCTTGAGCAAGCCTCAAGCCCAAACCCCACATTCCACCTGGGCAGTATCAAGCAACCTGAAGGCTTTTGCAGCCCATCCAACTCAAGTTAACATACCCCCATACACAAAAGTAAAGCAGAGGGGCATCGTCCAAATTCGCAATCATGTCGACAACCGTGGAGAAGGTAAGTCTTTCTCTAATTCTTTGGAGTCTTGCTAATACCCCGCCACAGATCAAGGGCATTGAGGAGGAAGTATGTAGAGACTCGAACGCACTTTATTCTATATCTACAAAAGATCTGCCGCTTTTTATCACGACGAACGATCCGATTTTTGTTTTTCGAAACGTCAAAGGCCTAGCGGAATGGATGCTAACAAGCCCTAGATGGCCAAAACCCAAAAGAATAAAGCCACATCCTTCCATCTTGGTCAACTCAAAGCGAAGCTTGCGAAGCTGAAACGAGAACTCTTGACTCCAACAAGCAGTGGTGGTGGAGGAGGAGCAGGATTCGATGTCGCCAGGACTGGTGTGGCGAGTGTGGGCTTCATAGGATTCCCTTCGGTGGGAAAGAGTACACTGATGAGCAAGCTCACTGGGCAACACTCTGAAGCCGCTGCATACGAGTTTACGACGTTAACGACAGTACCTGGTCAAGTGCTCGTCAATGGAGCCAAAATTCAGATGCTGGATTTACCAGGTATTATCCAGGGAGCGAAGGATGGAAAAGGAAGAGGTCGACAAGTTATCGCCGTCGCGAAAACCTGCCATCTTATATTTATCGTTCTTGACGTCAACAAACCACTCACAGACAAAAAGGTCATCGAAGCAGAATTGGAAGGATTCGGAATTCGAATAAACAAGTCCCCACCGAACATTGTTTTCAAGAAGAAGGACAAAGGGGGTATCAGTATCACGAACACTGTACCTTTATCTCATATCGATCATGACGAAATCAAGGCAGTTATGGGCGAGTACAAGATATCTTCAGCGGATATCGCTATTCGCTGCGATGCCACAATTGATGATCTCATCGATGTGCTCGAAGCAAAAAGCAGAAGTTATATTCCAGTCATCTATGCACTCAACAAAATAGACGCTATTTCGATAGAGGAACTAGATTTGCTGTACAGAATTCCGAACGCATGCCCAATCTCTTCGGAACAAGGCTGGAATATTGACGAGTTGCTTGAACAGATGTGAGTTATCTCAAACTATTATCAACCGTGGGACTACCACAAGCCTTGACTTGTTGCACACCATTATTCCACCAAACACTGTCTCTGGGCCTGGTCGCTATGACGTTAGTCGGTGTGGATTTTTACATCGCTAACGTATCGGCAGGTGGGAAAAACTGAACCTTGTGCGAGTTTACACAAAGCCCAAGGGCAAACTACCCGATTACACATCGCCGGTCGTGCTACGATCCACAAAATGCACAGTTGAAGATTTTGTAAGTAGTGTTACCCAATCTTGAATACTCCGTGTCTTATTACTGATCGAAATCGCTTTAGTGTAACGCAATTCATAAAACCATGGTGGATGATTTCCGGCAAGCCATTGTTTATGGAAAATCCGTGAAACATCAACCTCAACGAGTCGGTCTGAGCCACGAGCTTGCGGATGAAGATATCAGTAAGCTGGCAAAGTCCGGCCACTTCGCTTGAACTCGTTGCTAATACTTCGTTAGTCACTATCATTAAGCGATAGGTAATTTGAGAACCGGAAGGAGAGAAAAGTCCTAGCAAAGGTCACAAAGTAGCCACGCGTGAGCCATCCATTCGCAACGCTAGCTAAGAGGGTCTGTTTGGACGGGCAGAGGAGTGGATGTCGACCAACACTGGCGGCAAATACCAGAGGGGTATGGGCAACATTGGACGAATGAAAAGTTGCAGTTGTCGCTCGCACCCAGGAACCTATACCCGACAAGTACCGTCTTGCAATAGGAAGCCGAGGGAGCTTACATTCTCTACCAGAGGGAGAACAGCACAGCATAATTACACACTCGCGCAGAAATAAAAACATTTCGCCTACTATATTGCACTTGGCTCCCATGCCTCTCGAAAATCGCATTTGATCACCCGGAACCCCAATATATTCCAACCTATTGTTTGAATTATCAACCCAAAAGACCGCGAACGACTAGAAGGTTGAAACTGCTAACATGAGTAGGAGTTTTGTTTGGCCTGGCAAACGCATGTTTTCTCTCGAGGAGATTGAATATTGCGAGGACATCCAATCCGATTTTTGTTCCTGGATTAGGACATCAACTCAAAATTGGCAAATCCATGCAGGCGAAGAACCTACGAACGGTGCTCCACATAGATGTCGGGTTTATCGAAAACGCAGCCAGTCAACTTTTTCTTTTCTTATTAGCCCAAGGGTCAGGCAATTAGGACCATTTTCGTCGACTTTCCTTGCACAATCGCCCACGAGTTTTATATACAAATGAATGACACCTTATATACTTTTATCTACCCTCATCACGAGGTGTCTCGAGGTTTTTATGCGTACTAGTAGGAAATTTCATCAACCGGTTACGTTTTCATTGATAGGAATTCTTCCATGGGTTTTACCCCAGAACGCTGCAATCTGGTGGAGCAAATCCAGGAAACAAAATACTGTTCAATATTTCCCCACTCGATGAAACGAGGGTTGATAAGTCGGATTGCGCACGGACAGCAGGATAGAGATTGATACCTACTATCCCCCCCCCTAAATAAAATGTAGAGTGCACAGACATTTAGTATGGCACAGCGGCCGTGCGCTTACATTTTATTTAGGGGGGGGGATAGTAGTAAGTACTTAACAAGAAAGCACCGGGAAGAGGACAAGACTTCAGGGGAGGAGCTGCATTGGGCTTGCCGCGGCTTACACAGATTTCCGGACTACAAAAGCGGCGAGGACGCATTTCGACAAGGGACTCCCCATTTTGCCTATTCACGGGCCGTGAGCACGAAAAACGAAGGGAATTCTCAGCCAGTCATTTCCTCGAAATTACTATCCTGATCCCCAATCCGACTGTCGACCTTTCAAATCCAAGCTCTTACCGCCGAACTCAACACCATCGAATGACATCTCCGGAGTCCGGCATCTGCACGCAGAGGGAATTTGGAAAGAACAGGAGAACCTGGAGCAAGCGGGTCCTGATTCCTTGCCCTGGGCGGCCCGCCAAGCGGCCTTGAAACCTGGCGATCGATCTGCGATGCTGGATGGACTCGAAAACATTGTTTCTCTCGAGTCCGTCGAAAAGACCCGAACTGATCGGTGATCCTTATCCTTATCGAGAATATCTCTGGCGTTTTGAGACGATTTCCAACACTTGTGTTCCCCTCCAAGTCTCCTATTCAGGTCAACGTCACACGACGAAGCGCGGTTCTTGCGGTTCCTGCGGTTCCTGCCAAAAGAAAAAGAAAACACACAAACCGGTACTATGTGCTTTTAGACGCTTCCGAGCTCGTGTTTTGTGCAGGCCGTTGCCGTTTATCTGCAAGTGCAGTTTCTTGACGCTATGTGGTCTAGGCCTGCCGACATGGCGTTTTCTGTCCCTTTCATGGCGCTCTTGTATTTGTTCTTTCTATGTTTTGTACTCTGTTGTTTCTCGAAACATCAGCTCCCTGGATTCTAGGCTGTATGGATGCCTATAAAATTTATAGCGCAGGCCTCGTATTTTCAATATTTCGTTTATATCAGGGTGTTCTTGACGAATATGTTCAGATGGACTGGTCATTGGTAGGCGTCGGGCACGCAGTTCGGAACAAACCACCAGAGGTCTCTCGGAAACATGACACGAAAACCAAGATCAATTCACCACATATCACTTGCACCAGAAGAAGCTAATTGTCTGTCTCTCTTCCGATCCCGGTACAATCCCACCCAACCTTCAAGGCCGGGAGTGATCCCATAGGTCTTCAAATTTGATTGAAAGTCTGGGAAGACAACACTGGCCGATTGAGCACGCCTCACGAATCAAGAATTTGATGTGCGACGCCATAACGAGGAATGGGCAACATGGGGGTTTTCTTTCTCTTACTCGAACATAGACGAGAATTCTGCTATTGGCCCAGCCACAATTCTCCCGGACTCGACGAATATCATGCAGAAAGATGGCTGGCCGGCAGGGGGAATGAGGCGAGGATTTTGTATGGAGGACAGTCGTCTGGAGTTCTGGACGACTTGACAACGGGACTTGGCCAGTATCAAAGCCGGTGTCCGCATTAACGGCACTGGGGAAGACTGACCGGGTTCTTCACCGTGTTGGGCTCGTTGAGGAATCCCTCTCTGCACCATGGCAAATGTCAAGCATCTACATACCACGACTTAAAGCGATGGGCACATCTGTCTCAACATTATCAAGAAAGGCAAAGCAAGCAGACAGACCACTCGTATGCGATAGGGTCATCAGTTGCGTCTGTTTGAGGGTTTCCAGGGCCTGGACGATGTCGGCCAATGCTCTCGGCTGTTGCGTGCTGGACTGGAGGTCTTTTTACCACTTTAATGGAAGTTGATAAGGCGGCGGCGATTTCAAGATGACAATCCCCTTGTGGATTGGCTTGATTATTCGGGGGCATCCTCCCGCTTTTTGCCCGCCCGCTGTGTGAACCATGCTGCTTGCCACTGCCCAGCTACTAGTAAGTAAGCTCGGGTTGCTTGTCAAACAGTCAAACTGGCAGCAGAGCGATCTGCTGATTCCGCATCAGACTGCCCCGAGCGTAGCGATCAAGCTGCTGTGAGTCTGTGACCAGCGCTGAATTCTCTGCAGAACTGCCTGTAGAAAACGTTGATTATGGGGTATGGAGTGCCTGGCCTGGCCTGGCCTGGCTCGCTATCCTCATGCCATACATCTACAATAGAGCTAGACTCTACGACAACCGATTCCGTACGAGTAGCGTGCAAGTGCCTCCGTACTCTTCAGATATATCGCTATCATTGCCCTCTAATCGAGCTTGAAAGTACGACTCTCATAGCTCAAGCTTTCAAATTCTTGGGCTTGCTAGATTCGCCGGGGTTTTCTGTCGTCGACCGCTGTCACCGGTGGCCCGCATGCCACCCCTTGAGCCCCCGATGTCGAGTTCAGCGTCTCTAACCCTGATGCGGAATTGGGCCCCTTCTTTCTCTCGAGGGGGGTCGTTGGAAGGTCTCCTTCAGGCTCCTAGTCTAGGCGGCTTTCTCCCTCTCTTTCAATTCTCCCTCTCAATATCGATTCTTCAATTTCCTCTCAGACTCCTCGACTCAATTGTGGAAGTCCCCCCTCTCCCCCCTCTCCAATTTGAAGCCCCCCGAGCATGGTAACCTACTTGAGCATCCCCTCCGTGGATTACCCTTCAGTCCCCTGCTCAACCTCGCCGTCCCATCTCTCATCGGCGAAACAAGCGGCCAGTCCCCTGTGGCAGCTTCTCCGCATATCATATGTAGCTGTCTCCCTGCTTCTCCTGCACAACCGCACGCCTTCTCGAGCTCATCCACCTGCACCCAGACTCGCAGAATCGCAGACTCGCAGAACGCAGTGCAGCTCAGGCCACCACCCTCCCTCTCCCGCAGACGACCATCGGCGACGCGCTCATCCCCATCCTTAGTCCTCTTCCCAGACCCCATCGACACACACCGACGACGTTTCCACTCCTTCGGTCTGCCAGTTCTGCGTGCTGGCCTAGTCTGCCCAGCGATCCCGATTGTTTCGTGGATTTGAAACTCGAAACTCGACCCCAAAGTCCTGGACTCAACTGCTGCGGCCGATTCCAACGCGCCTGCAGCCCTCCAATCCAGGTTTGAACGCATCTGCAGGAACCACGGCTTATCTTTCTATCATGCATGCAGTGGACCGTCGTTCGTAAAGGACTGCGCACTTCCTTAGCCAGGAGAGGATTATCATCGCTCTCGAAGACCACGCCTGGCTCGGTGCGTGAAGGAGTAATTAATTATTCAACCGTGTAATCGGCGTCGCATAGAACGCGGGAACCGAGCGTTACTTTCATCCAAAGATGCACGATTCCATGATGGCGCAAATCGCCATGGACGAACACCACAACAATGCCGGGCATGAAAATGGTTATGGGAATAATGAAGGCTGGGTGGACATCAGTCACAGTTATAACTCGTCGCAACACCAGTCACCAATATACGAACATGGAGGGTTTTCGTTTATGCAGCCGGTTCATCATGGACTTCCATCCGAGTCGACATTCAATACACAAAGAATATCACCACAGCAGCCTCCACATTCGCTTCCCCATTCGCTTCCCTCGCATCAGCAGTTACAACCGCTCATCATGCCCAGCCATCCAACATGGCCCAGTATGTTGACGAATCCAGCAAGCTATTCAGCTCCTCCAGTCGCAATACCCCCAGCATCCGCTCTACCTGCCGTGAAGCCAATTGCCAAAGTGCCTGGCGTTCATTCTACTCCAACCCCCAGGAAGACCCTAACGGACAATGACCGAAGAAGGATGTGTCAGTATCATGAGGAGAACCCTACGGTAAAGCAGACGGAAATCGGAGGTAAGGCCAAAATTATATTGAAATTTAGCGAGACCTTTGCTAATTCTCTTTCTAGCAATGTTCGGAGTGGAACGGAGGTAAATCAATCGAGAGGTGCATCTCTTTATATCACTAACGAGATGTTCACAGTACGGTTTCAAAGGTTCTACGCCAGAAGGAAAAGTATCTATTTCCTGAGGACAGGAGTCTATCTCCGGTAAAGCGCGCGAAAGGAAAATTTCCTGATATTGAGCGAGCCCTATCAAATTGGGTTAGAAACAATATGAAAAAGGGAATTCCCTTGACGGATGCTTCGATCAAAGAGCAGGCGCGATTCTTTGCCACAACAGTTGGGAATGATGAGAGTCATCTTAAAACGAATAGCGCTAGTTGGCTCGAAAAGTTCAAACAGAAGAATGGAATTGGTTCAGGACGGCTATCGAGGAGAGCATCAGAAACCAACATTTCTGACACAGGATCGCTCAATCCGGAATCAACAGCAGCATCGGCTTCCCAAACACCCAATGGAATATCACCAACCTCGCCTGTTGGTTTACCATCACCCTCGCCTCTATCAACAGCCAAGAGTAATGACGACCTGAAGTCTGAAAGCATCAATAACTATCTGGAGTTTGGTCAGGGGCACGGTGGCTACCGACACTCGAATTCCCAGAGCACCGCTTCTTTATCGAGTGCTTTCACAGATTCACAGCCCTCCTTCTCGGCAGGAGCCACCAGTCCAACGACTCCGTTCGCGTTTTCTCCAGACAACAATTCTAGCTCGTGGCTGCCTTCTCAGCAAGCTCGCCTACCGCCACCTGGGAATGGTTTTCAACGACCACGAAGCCAAACGTTTCCCATGCTTGGGATAGATCCATCCTTTGTCTCACAAGCCACAGAACCGCTGACCCCCAAATACATGCCTGTAACAGAACCGTCATCAGCATTAGACTCGCCAATTCGGGAAATTCCTCCTCCGTTTGGGATCGATTCGGCTGTATCTTCACCGCCACTGCATCACAGCAGCAGCAATGGCTCGATGGCTCCACCCTCCTCAAGTACTCCGATTACCGGCATGCAATCTCCGCATGGATCCTCGGCACCCAATTCTCCAACCCAGGACGATGCCCGAAGAGCTCTTGATACGTTGCTGAACTTCTTTAATCAAGCGCCGAATGGATTGGTGGATCAGAACGAGTATATGACCGTGTTGAAGCTGACGGAGAAGCTACGCATCCAAAGCAATACCCCACTACCAGGAGGTCTCCATCGGATCAGCGAGCAAGAGAGCGAACCACTAGCACCTAAGATGGAACAATCGATGAGCGCAGGCTGTTAAGCGCTCTCCCAACGACGAACCCCCAACAACCAACCCCCTGTATATCTCGACCACACAATTATTTCTCAATCATCTGTCTTTATCAACAAGCATCCGGTACATTATTACGGCGTAAACGTTCATGGTCATGTTTTGTACAGCGAGAGAACCTTCGACGCTCAAGCGCCCAGATTCTTATTCCTCGAATATATATATATATATTCGTAACCAAACTCTCCATCCCTCTCTATATCGGAAAAACTCAAATCATCAATCGCCAAAATAACTCCCTCTATATACCCCCGATACAACCATCCCGCTCACGCGAATATATCTACTCTCGGCTATCTACGAGATTCTTCTGATCTACCCATTTTTTCCTCTTTTTTTTGGACGTCATATATCCTTTTTCCATTTCTTTCTTTGTCTTTTCTTAACTTCTTTTTTCTTCTTTTTGCTATATAGCATCGGATGGACGCCAAGTCTGAGTCGAGCTTTTTGGATACCTGATACCTATTTCTTGTTCTTTGTTCTTTCTTATATTTCATTTTTCCACCGGTCCACCACACCGGTTTTCTTCACATCTTTTGTTTTTAGGGAGTTCACTTGCGAGATCTGGTTGGGGGATGGGGCATGGCGGGGTTGCATGCAGATGTTTAACCGCAAGGTTTTTATCTTGGTCGGATGGAAAGGAGGGGAAAGGGAAAGCCTGGGGTTTCCCCATGAGGATAGCATTTTTTCAACATCAAACCACAAACCAAACAAACAGAAATATATATAGGGTGGCTACTCGCGGTTTTTGTCAAATGTCAATGTCACAATTTGGGAGGCCCCTTCTGGATATCTAAAAATGAGGAATTTTGTATAAAACAAAGCCACTCCAAGTGTCAAAAATGTGCATGTGTGAAAATTAAAAAGAGAATCAAGGGGTATATTAACTACTCATATAATAACGCAACAAAAAGAACTAGGCCAACCTCTCCTCAAGCAACTCCTCAACCCCCTTCTCTGCTAATTCAGGCATCAACCTCACAACAATCAACTCCGTAACCGAGTACAGGAGATGTTTATTACAATACGCATCGCTGAAAATATTAAGGACCTCCTCTACCTCCCCAATCTTTTGGTCGTTATCTTTACCAAAGTAAAGATTTTGAACCACAGGAGGAATTAGGTCGAGGAGGGAGATGGCGCATTGCCGACGGATGAGGAGTGCTTCGCTTGGACAAGGGGGAATTCGTGGGGGTGCGAGGGTGTTGTTTGGAAAGAGGGCGGCGCGGATGGTACGCAGGAGGGAGGGGAGATGAGAGGGGTCGAGGATGTGGGTTTGGATTTGGTGGAAGAGGATTCTACGCGGGGAGGGGAGTGATTAGCCAATTATCTCGTAGGTTTTAGTGTGTGATTTGGAGATGTATTTATTCATCCGTCCACCATTTTTTCCTTCATGCATGGTGGCTTGGGGGTTTGAAGTGAAAGTAACGATGACATGACTAAGAATTGTTTCGTGTTTCTTTAGAAGGAAAGGTGATCATCATTATCGGTAATGCGATTTAGATCAGCATTGGATAACCCTCGAGTATCCCAACAACAGCAAGTCATACCGGTCGGTGACGGTAGTGAGAGAACAAAACAGTGGGCTCGTTTTGAGCTGCAGTTGGTGGCATGAGGCGAAAACACCAACCAGTGGAGGAGAATGAACGAATTTTGTTTTTCGTGCGGTAGGGAAAGGCGGTACGATGCGAGGCATAGGCAGCCGGATAAGGGGAGAGCCCCCCTGGTATCAATAAAGCCGGGCGCGTAAAAGGGGGCCGTTGTAAGGTTCTGCCCGCCCTCCCGCACATTTGAACGTGTTGCAGGTCGCAGGGGACGGATTGAAACGCTGAAGGGATTGCAAGATATTGATTAATGCGGTCATCTGCATCAACAGAGGAAAAAGCATCAATCATATCATGGTGCCAAGACTTCAACGATGCAGCATTTTCTCCATTGAGGTTGGTACACGAAGAAAAGGAGATAGCCAGGGTCCAAGTTCGCGGCTCATAGGCCCTTTCGTGTGGATGTGGCTTACCAGGAGAGAAATGTGTGGGGACGAGACTCTGAATGCTTACTGGGAGCTTTGCGGTCAAGTGACCAAAAATATATGCGAGGTGACGGATAATGTGAACACTGGAGAAGACTTCTGACCTAGAGGGGTGACAAATTAAAGAAGAGAACTTACTTGTCAAACATTTTATCAGTATTTGCCAGTCCTCCAGGGCCAGCAATGGAACTCCATTGAAGCATTGAAATCATGGCTGATAACCAGGGCATTCGAAAGTCCAGATCCAATAGATGTGACACTGTTGACCAGATTTTCATCTTGATGATAGGTCTTTTGTTCGGAACTCTAATATTGCTAGCCATTGGCTGCGTTACGAGTTTTGGTTCTGAGAGATCTTTCGGAGCAATTGAAACGGTGGACTTGGTGCGAGAAGGAAGTGAAGACGCGGTAGCCAGTGTGGATATGAGAACGCGAAGCGCGGTAAAGCCAACAAAGGCGTATTGAAGGACCAGCCAAAAGATCTTTTGAACGGGGACTCCAACAAAGTCCCGCTTCTTCGGGTTCAGTTCCGTCACATTTGGAGGAGGGGCATCTATAGAATCAGATGACTTTGAAATGCGATTGTTGGCTTTGGAAACGGGAAGTTGAGCCTTGACAACTTCGGCAATCTTCATAATTCCTTCCCATAACAGCCACGGCTCAGATGCTTTGCCGCCAACGCCGTTTCCCAATATCATCTCGGAGAATATTTGGCCAACTAATGTAGTCAAGCAATCATTGTCCAAATCCTCCGTAGGCAGGAGCACAGCTAGAACTCCTTGAACCAGCATTTGCCTGTACAGAGTCTCATTATTCCGTTGTTGCTGAGATAGTGGACCATTTTCCTCATCTGGAACGGGTGATAATGCGGGCATTGGCCATAAGGCATGATATATTTCCCGCGAATTGGTTCGTATGGGAGGTGGATTTATGGAAGTGTTTGCCGTGCGATATGCTGTTATATTTTCATTAGCAAAAAGTATGGCGAGAAGGAAATACTTCATACCTTGGGCATGGACATCGAGAAGTTCTGGTAATTCATCGAATAATAAACTTTCCATATCCACCTTCCTCACTCTCTGTTCCAAAGCTCTTGTACAATGGGCTATTATCTTGACCACTTCCTCCACGAAGACCGGATCCGGAGTTATTTTTGTGTACCACGTATGCACAAATTCCCTTATGATAATAGCAATGAAGGCATACAGCTGCAGATCAACCTCATTGCTACTTGTCAGAGGAGGCAGAACTTCGTCGATGGGCGCTGGGGTACTTCGTCCCTTGTCTCCTAATTGCGAACATAATGTCCTTCGAATAAGAAAGAGTGTTGAGCGGTCTGACGCTGGGTCGGAAGGGGTAGGTCGGGTGCTGGAGCGAGGTGTTATCTTCTCAGATGTCGAGGGTTTTAGGGTTGGTGCGGGTGTTGGCGCAACATTGTTCGTGGTTGGATTCGCCGAGGCAGATTGTGAGGATATATTCGAGGTCGAGATGGCCTTCGACCGAGGTTGAAGTCGTGACATGGGGTATTTACGCAGACCAGTCTAATATAAGGGGGATCTCAAGGCACAAGCTTCATGGTGGCGATGGCGATGGCGATGGCATGGTGGGGGAGGTGGGGAAGGCTGTCAAAAGAATTGAGGCTGTTGATGTTCTCCAGTGACGCCGCATCCCCATGTTTCTTGGCGCTCATTTGGAGTGATTGAATTATGCCAAAAGCAGCACCAGAATAATCAACCAAAAAAGGAAGTGGGCTCTTTCAATTGTTCTATAGCACCTACTCTACTTAATTTTATTGCACATTTAAACAGAAAATTGATTGAAATTACTACCAGGATGATTTAGGAAAAATAGCACCTCTAGTGCTTATCAGAGACTACTCAACAGAAATTCCTAAGACCTGCCAAAATTAATTGCTTAACTTCTGTTTCGTCAAACGCAAGGGGAACTCAAACAATCTGCTTCATACTTAGTGTTTGTCCTTGGAAGTAAATAAACTGCGCAAAAACAGAGAGGAACGTATGTTTAGCAAAAGAGGTTCAGGAGAATTACCAAACTCTCAATTGCCTCTTCTATTGGCCAGACGTCTCGCTTGCGTTGAAGCAATGAATTGCCTGTGATTGCCGCCAGACATGACAGGGTCTGATGAGGAATTGTAGGCTATTCAACAAAGTGTTTGTACAAGTATTTGTATATGTATTTGTATTTATTTAGGGGTTCTTTTAGCTTGCCCCCATTGTCAAAAGAGTCTAGATCCAGGTAAACTCTTCAACTTCTATTTAAACAGCTGAGACCTGCAATTGAATCCCTCTTCAGAATAGGCGGAGAATATAATATATGTCTACCAGGTAAGTAGAGCCAATCGTTAAATTTGTCTTGTTATATAAATGGTAGTTAAAAGTGAAAGGGTTATCAGATCTGTGCCTGCCTACGTAGGCAGTTTCCCCAGATCTTCCATTGGTAGCGATTGCAAGGATAGGAATGACGCAGACAAAGCCTAGATTCTTGGCATGCAGAGGAAGCCTGAAGCGAGCAGATGCGGAAATAAGCGCAAATCCGAAACTGTCCCAAACCTAACCGACTTTCTAGACCTTTGGTGAGCTAGCTATAGGTAGAAACAGTAGGTCGCCTTTGAGCTATCAGAGACCGGAAACTGGAGTCCAACTGGAGTCCAACCGACATGTCTCTTAGCTAGAGTAAAGTAGCTTGACGTGGGGAAAGCTTGAGCTGGTTGACGGGAGGCGTCATGGGCACGTGCAGCCAGCCCTCAATTGACCTGACGTGCCACCAACCCCATGTCATGATTGTGAAAATGAAAATTCTTGCAACAGAGCTCAGAGCTGTGATTCACTGAAATCAGCTTCCAGGCAACATTCACATACTAAAAGTGGCAAGCCAAAATAGCTCTTTTTATAAGACAATACCTGCGGGATCTTTTATGCTTCTATGAGGCTACTAGGGCAGCAACGACCCACGAATTAGCCGAGTTTTAAAAGTAGCGTGGCGTACAACCAGAACCAGCTTCCCGCAAGGCTCTCTCCCTCCTCAACACACGACCTTCTCCAAACAACCTGTCAACCCCAACGACAACTAGGAAAACACCGCTCTCCTCACAATCCATACACATGGATAGATAGCCACCTTCTGCCCACCGAGTCTCCATTTCACGCGATCCACCGACCCCGCACTTCACTCATTTTCTCGCGCTTGAAGTCAAGAACCTACGAGGCCAGGATCTGATATTGACTCCCGACATCGATTGAGATATACAAGTCCGCATCAACATGGGTCAGACTTTGTCGGAGCCAGTGGTGGAGAAGGTAAAGCCCCTTCTTTTCTTTCATGCGCCCTATCTGTCGCTGCCGCCAACCCCGCCTTCGGCCATGTAACTCTTGGTGGGAGACCACCAGCATCCCTTTGCCCAAATGCCCGACTTTTGCGCTAGAGAGTGCCTCTATATGATTGGCAAAGTCTATGCAGCTTGGTTCTCTGCTGCTCGTTGCGGCTCTCTTGCCTCTCTGCCTGCCGAGCTTCACGATGCTGACATCTTCCCTCTTCTAGAACTCGGCCTCCGGTGGTGACGAGCGTTTGATCTTCGGTGTGTCATCCATGCAAGGATGGCGTATCAGTATGGAGGATGCACATGCTGCGATTCTCGACTTGCAATCTGTCTCTGGAGAGGCTTTGAAGCCGGCCAGTGCCGAAGATAGGCTTTCATTCTTCGGGGTTTACGACGGACACGGAGGTGACAGAGTGGCTATATTTGCCGGCGAACAAATTCACCAAATCGTGGCAAAGCAGGAGGCCTTCAAGAAGGGCGATATCGAGCAGGCTTTGAAGGATGGGTTCCTAGCTACGGATCGGGCGATTCTTAACGGTCAGCATGAATTGTGTAGACGTGAAGGATAGAGACTGACTCGACCTTTTAGATCCTCGGTACCAGGAAGAAGTTTCTGGCTGTACTGCGTCTGTTGCCATCCTCTCTGCAAAGAAGATATACGTGGTATGTCAATCCCCAATTGTTTGCAGGGCTATTGCTAATGATCCCAGGGTAACGCAGGAGACTCTCGAAGTGTCTTAGGCGTAAAGGGCCGGGCCAAACCGCTTTCATTTGACCACAAGCCACAAAACGAAGGTAAGCTCAAGTTCTGAAATTCACCAACAAAATAACAAGTACAAGCTTACGCTCCCACAGGTGAGAAGGCCAGAATTACAGCTGCTGGTGGATTCGTCGACTTTGGACGCGTGAACGGTAATCTTGCTCTCTCAAGAGCCATTGGCGATTTCGAGTTCAAGAAGAGTGCCGAGCTTGCTCCAGAGCAACAAATAGTGACAGCATTCCCCGACGTCACTGTACACGATATCTGTGATGATGACGAGTTTTTGGTTGTCGCTTGTGATGGTCAGTAAACACAATCTCAGGGTGATTGATGATGGCGACTAACCTTTCTGTAGGAATCTGGGATTGCCAGTCTTCTCAGGCTGTGGTTGAGTTCGTCAGACGTGGAATTGCAGCAAAGCAAGAGCTTTCCAAGATTTGTGAGAACATGATGGATAACTGTCTTGCTTCAAACTCTGAGACTGGAGGAGTTGGTTGTGACAATATGACCATGACGGTCATTGGCCTTCTCCGTGGAAAGTCAAAGGACGAGTGGTATGATGAGATTGCAAAGCGCGTTGCCAATGGAGACGGGCCATGTGCACCTCCAGAGTATGGCAAGTAGCATGTTATTTCTAGCCTTTGAGTGTAGCACTGATAATCAAAATAGCTGAATTCCGAGGACCTGGCATCCACCATAATTTCGATGACAGTGATAGCGGATATGATGTCGATATGGACCAAAAGAACAAGCCTTCCGCCGGAAACCAAAGAGGTCGTATCATCTTGCTAGGGGACGGCACCGAAGTTTTGACAGATTCAGATGACACCGAGATGTTCGATAACCAGGAAGAGGACAAGGATTTGGCAAGCCAAGTAAGCAAGGGTCAAGTCAAAGGCCAAGAGGAGTCGAAGCCAGCAGCCACGGAAGAAAAGACGAGCAGTACGACCCCTGAAAGCAAACCTGCCGCAAATTCCTTTCTTACCAACTCGATAGATGCCTCGGACAAGAAAGTCGAAAACACGATACCCAAGTAACAAAAACTTTTACGCATCTTTTGAAGGCGCCTTCGTTCAATGTTTGGTCGCACAATACCATTTCTGATATCCTTAGACGAATATTGGTTTGTGCTGAAACCTGGATTAGAAAGGTCCGTGGTTTCTGCTGTCTAGACAACAAAATCACGAGACGGGATATGACGATTTTGCTTCCTATACAGCCTTCCGCGATTGAATACATACGATATAAGGTTACTGTTGTGGAGAAGGGCCACCTCATGACTTGGTGGGCGGACGACGTGGATGGATGGCGCGTGGCAGGCGAGCACTCGACTTTTTATCTCTTTGTGGTCCTCCTGGCTTTTTTCCGAATCATGAACTTTTATGCAGCGAGCCTTTTTTTTGTTGTCGCTTCGAGTCAGTTCTATTTTTCTTCTTCCTTTTTTTCTTTTGCATCACAGATCTCCAGGGACTGGTCCATAGAGGGAGGGGGTTGTTGCATTATACTGAGAGATGGCCAATTGATACCTGAAAATCACAAAACGTTGTTCTTTTGAATTTAGATCTGGAGGTGGAAATTGCTTGTGAAAATTTGGTGAGATCACTGTCATTAGACTTAACGACTTTGACATCATCTGGCAGAACCCTGTCTCTTGATCTAACTCACGTGCAGAATTGCCATGATCCTATAGATGTCAACAGATGCCAAGTCGACGACCTCTCGCTCAAGGGGGAGAGACAGCTACAGCTAAAGGACTGTATGTAAGACCCTAGAGGCATGTCTTTTTAATTTACTGCATTACAACCCTGCAGGAAAATAATTGAGCAGGAACGCTTCAGTGAGTATTGATGCATAAAGAATAAGATGTGAGCAAAGAGGGGGGCGGGGATTTGAAAGTAGCGAGGGTGATGATTGTAGGGTAGATGATGGTAGATTTTGCTTGGGGGTGTTAAGAGCTGAGCCAGTGCATGTAATATGTTTGGGGCCAGGTTGAGTTTGTTCAAATCTTTGGAACAGGGTTGTGGAAAGCAGCCATCCTATGTAGACTGCCTTCTCATCGCTTCCCTGAGTGAATGGTTGGATTTCTACTCCAATTTGTCCTCAAGGATGGGATGCACCAAAAAAGCACTAGTCACGATATTTGCATGATACAAGCTAGTGTTTTGTACGAGTCGGTCTTGAGAAACCAGAAGTCAGGTTTTTGGCTGGTGTTTTCTTCGGTTGGAAGATCTTCTAACTAAATTATGCGTTGACCACCTTCCAGGTGTTGTCTTAACGAGAATGTGGTAAGTCAGGTAGGTCATCATTCCAACCCATTTACTGAGGCCATCTGCAAAATGTGATATATACAAATACATTGGGTGGGTTGATACTCTCGTTGTGGTGTAAGCGTCCCGAGCTTTGCTCCAAGTGTACCCTGGCCCTCTATCACCTCAGAACTTTTTGAATACCCAAGATATCAGGCGAGAACGTTTGAAAGAATGGAAAGTCGGGAATTCTCATCTTCTAAATCTTCTTGGATAATATAAGTAAGTATGCCAGACCAATACGTACAATTAAAGTATGTTTCTTCTGTTAATGAGGGCGGCGAACGGGAAGCCCCGGGCCGGTGTATCGCTACTAGTAAAGTCGTCATAAGAGCATTCCATCATAGCTTCCAGCTTGCTTGGGGCTGTGGCTCAGCTGTCTGCCAGGTTTCCTAGACGAAAACACCAGAGCTACTAATATCTGTCGTGGTTTGAACCCCGCTCCTCTCTTTGAAAACTTCTTCCTAAATTTCTAGCCGGAATCGGAAAGAAAGAGACTCTTTCTAAAAATTATTCTATGAGCCCACGTTCTCACACCACCCGCTAGAAGCACTGGGCGATCAACATTGCACCAATCTACCACCCCTGTTAGTACCCCGGCGAAAATTATCCCAAATCTCCAAGGAGCCCTGACGAGCCGGAAGCTGGCCTCTTTTGTTCTGTCCCCCTTCGCGATCGGGATCTATTTTCCAACACCACCTATATCCTTTGAGCGCGTTCAAGCTTGCGAAGAAGACGTACCTACGACTATTTCCACAATCGATTTTCTTATCAAAGAAAACCCATAACAACCACGACATGTCTTCTCCATCATCCGCAGGTTCAGGAGTCGGGAAGCGGAAACGAACTTCTACTCTCTCTTCCACCAAGAAAGCGCCTGCCGTTGATCAATTACAACCTTCGTCTCGAGATGCTTCAGGCGAAGACGGCGAGTTCACAGGACCCGAGTCTGCTAACCTAAATCAAAGGAAAGGTCCTTTGGTTGACGCGACGAACCCTCCCACTAAACGATTACGCTCATCTACACACGACAAAGCCAACGCCGATGGGGATGACAACACTCAAGATCCAGGAGAGCCATCTGATACAACAGAGGAAAGCGCAGATATCGCGAGCAGAGTCGCGCGCAAAGGTCGAAAGAGCTTCTCCAAAGACGCAGAGTCAATGGCGCCACCTCCAATTGGAGCTTTGACAGATCCGGTTGGATACAAGACCAATCCTCCACCAACCGGAAGAGCAGTTCGCGTTTACGCAGATGGCGTCTTCGATTTATTTCATCTTGGGTATGCTCAGCTTTGTTGGGGGGTCTGAAATGCCTAGTTTTTGCTAATCGTTGCGTTACAGGCACATGCGGCAGCTTGAACAAGCCAAAAAGGCGTTTCCCGACACTTATCTGATTGTTGGTGTAACCGGCGACACAGAAACACACAAACGGAAAGGCCTTACTGTTCTCAGTGGTCAAGAACGTGCCGAAACCGTTAGACATTGCAAATGGGTCGACGAAGTGATTGAGGACTGCCCTTGGATTGTCACACCAGGATTCCTCACAGAGAAGCAAATTGATTATGTTGCCCACGACGACCTTCCATACGGTGCCGACGAGGGTGATGACATCTACAAGCCTATCAAGGAGGCAGGAATGTTCCTTGTTACTCAGAGAACGGAAGGTGTTAGCACAACCGGAATTATCACCAAGTAAGCATTGAAAGTTATGGGGCCAGGCAAGAATGCTAACGAAGAACTTAGGATTGTCCGGGATTACGAGAAATACATCAGCCGTCAATTCAAACGTGGAACCTCTCGCCAGGAACTCAACGTATCATGGCTCAAGAAGAACGAGTTGGACCTGAAGCGCCATGTTGCGGAGATGAGAGATGCCATCCGAAACAATTGGAGCACCACGGGACAGGAATTGGGTAAGGAAATCAAACAGTTCTGGCAAGCAAGTCGACCTGGTAGTCCCGCCAGAATGTCAAGTTACGAGGATAAAAACAAATCGACAGGATCTCTTACGAGTCCATCGGCCCTCTCACATCTCAGCCGTCGTCTTGAAATCCCTAGAGCGGATAGCCCTGGTGGCCCCGGCAGTGACTTTGCGACAGGATATAGCTTGGGATTGATTGGCGGTGTCAGATCATGGGTAAGTCATATTTCGAATCTAGGTCTGAACTCTTCGACTAACATACAAACTTAGATGACAAGAAGTCGCCAATCCAACATGGGAAGCCAACATGGAAGTGATAGTAGTGAAGAAGATAGTGATGAGAGGTCTCCTCCACGAGGACGTCAAGGCAAGGCAGATGATGAGGCAGAGGAGCGAAAAGTGGATGCCCAAATTGATACTTTGATGGACGAAAATTCTAAAGCATCTGGCGCTTAGGGAAGGATGATATTGCTGGGGAGTTGTACAAGAAGAAAAATTGCTACATTCTACGACTTTCCTATGGTTCTATTCTCCTTCTCTTTCGCAGTACAAAGCTTTATTTTAACTGATAGAGTTACAATCTGTATTAATGGATAGATTTTAATAATGTCTGGTACCAAAAATGGGGCGTTTGGGGTTAATCAAAATCGGTATAAAACTGAAATAATCTTGGTGAATATCAATCTGAAATGCCGTCAAAGGAGCGTCATCAATATCCGGTCTGTGCAGCCTGAGGCCTCAGTCTTCAATCCAATCAACGGGCTTGAGAATTTGGGCTGACCCAACCGTCTTGAATCGTGAACTTTTTGCGACGACCAGACAACCACTTCGCTCTCCCGCCATCTTTCCTTTTCAATTTCCTTGCCATCTTGACAGGCCATAAGATGTTGTCTTCTGCGAGATCAGCCACTTCGCTGGCTCTGCGAGGTAAGCTCGCTCCCATCTCGAGAACGCCCCTCTTGCCACGAAGATAATGGTACTAACCTTCAACTCTATCAGCCAAGCCATCTTCGTTCCTAATCCCATACCGATCAATTGCAGCAATCTCATCCTCTTCCTCAAAGCCTGCGGCCGCTGTCTCGCAATACAATGTTCACGGAAACCCGGATTCGCCACGACCCATGAGCGTTACGGGGAAGGAAAAGCGCGAGGTCCCATTGCCTAGTCAGGAGGGAAAGAAGGGCTTTACGCAATACGCATTGTACGTTTTTAGATTCTATAAAGCATGCGCCATCGATTCCGGGCTGTTTGGAGGTCAATTGAGGGGTGGCGAATATATCCAGATACTCGAGCTAACACGACTTCTCACAGAACAACACTCGATCAAATCACCAATTGGGCACGTCAAGGCTCCCTCTGGCCCATGACCTTCGGACTCGCATGCTGCGCTGTCGAAATGATGCATCTCTCCACCCCACGCTACGATCAAGATCGACTTGGTATAATTTTCAGAGCGTCCCCTCGTCAGTCGGATGTCATGATCGTTGCTGGTACTTTGACGAATAAGATGGCTCCTGCTCTTCGACAGGTTTACGATCAGATGCCGGAGCCGAGATGGGTTATTTCGATGGGCAGTTGTGCGAATGGAGGGGGGTATTATCATTATAGCTATAGTGTTACGAGGGGGTGTGATCGCATTGTTCCGGTGGATATTTATGTGCCTGGGTGTCCTCCTACTTCCGAGGCGTTGATGTATGGAATCTTTCAGTTGCAGAAGAAGGTATGTTTGGGTCTCTGTTCTTGGGGTTTGAATCTTGAGGTTCAAACTTGCTATATTTGATGAGACTTGAAGAATCTGAAGCTAACTATTCATAGATGAGAACTACCAAGATCACCAGAATGTGGTACAGAAAGTAAAGGAGAGAATGGGGAATTGAAATGGAGGGCGTGGGTATGGAGGTCTCTTTTATTGTACAAAGTTTCAGACTGCATATAGTCGGATTGCATTGGCGTTCGTTTTTGCAGGAGATAAACAATACACACGTATCAAAATCACCAACGAGGTTCTGTCTCAGCCTCAAATCGGATTCCTGTCTGTTTGGTAAACCATTATAGGAGCTTGTAATCTTGCTCCTACCCTTCAATTAGATTCAGTAGGTAATGGCGAGTGTACTCCCGTACTTACTCCCAATTCCCGCTTGAGCTTTTACTCGAGGTCCAATTTCAGAACCTCCTCACTCAATAGCTTAGTGTTTGCTTACATAAGTTTATGATTTGCTTGGAGAACATAGGTAGGTTGGAAAACAGTGGCTTGACACGTGATGTTACCGATAGGCGGGCGATAAGAAAAATCGGACCCAAAAATGAAGCTTTGTAAAAACAAAAAAAGTTACGATTCCAATTCACAAGGCTCAAGTCAAAACTATGGCCACAACGGACTCCTCAGCGACATCAACCTCTCACACATTAACGGCCTTCCCACCCACCACTACAATGACGAATTCAAACCCCAAATCCACCTCAATGGACTTCCTAAGCGCTCTCGCGCCCGCCAATCGACATGCCTTTATTGCACCTCCCGCCGAGTTGAACCAGAGCGCTTTGGGATTTGTTAAAGGGACTCTAGATGTATTTGCAGGTCGATTGGGCGAGGAACAAAGTGCGAGGTTAAGAGAGGAGAGGAGGAAGAGGAAGAGAGGTGGGGCTGAGGGGGTTGATGGAGAGGTTCTTAAGATTCGCAAGGTGCACGTTGAGGGGTTTGGGGTGGAGCAGGTTTGGGAGCAGGCAAGGAGGGTTATTGATGCGCTGAGGGAGGATGCTGAGAAAGGGCTGAGAGAGCTGGGTGGTGGGGAGGAAGAGGTGGGCACAGTGGAGTTTGGGGAGGATGGGTTTGAGGTTGGGAGTGAGGGGAGTCTTGATGGGGAGGAAGAGGAAGAGGAAGATGAGGAATCAGAGGACGATATTGAAGACGAGAATGCGGAGGTCGATTTCGAGGGCATCGAGTCCGATAACGAGGATATGCCTCTTGATTTCGAGGGCGAGGACGACTTCGAGGACGAAGATGAAGAGGCCTCGATTGAAGAACCTACGGGCATATTTGTTGAAGATCCCGACAAACTCAACGACGGATTTTTCTCAATCGATGAGTTTAACAAGCAAACGGAATTTCTCGAACAGCAAGATGCAGCTGCTGATCCATACACCGGCGAAGCAAGCGACGAAGAAGATATCGATTGGGACGCCAATCCCCTCACTATTCCAATAAAAGCTGTGTCAAGTTCAAAACGGGCCGCTGCCATGGATATTGACGACGCCGAGGAAGGCGAGGAGTCTGCTGAGGAAGAAGATGGACCAACTTTTGGAAATATGGATCTCAATGCCCCAGATGGCGAAAGCGACGAGGAAGATGAGGACGCAGAAATGGAAGAAGACGACGACCCGGCTGGTGACAACACGAATGATGTTCTATACAAAGATTTCTTCGAGCCTCCGCCACGAAAAGCCGGAAAGGGAGAACGACAAGCGAATTTCTTGGAGAGACAATCGAAAAAGGTTAAATTTGCCGAACTTGCTGATGATGAAGGTGGAATTGAACGAGCTATGGCCGATGTTAGACGAGATTTGTTCGATGATTTATCAGACCAAGAAGACTCGGGGGATGCATTATCAGATGTCGATGCAGGAGATGTCAAATCTAGACGGTCAGGGCATGAACGTCGACAGGCCAAACTTTCGGAAGAAATACGTCGCCTAGAGGCAGCTTCAGTCGCAAAACGAGAGTGGGCGTTATCCGGTGAAGCTCGGGCTGCCGACAGACCTCAAAACTCCTTATTGGAACAGGACCTCGATTTTGAACGTACAGGAAAACCAGTTCCAGTTATCACAGCTGAGGTCTCGGAAAGCATTGAAGAACTAATCAAACGCCGGATTTTGGCACAGGAATTCGATGAAGTTATTCGTCGACGTCCAGATTCATTATCTACTTCAGCAAACATTCGCCGTGGAGCCTTTGAATTGGATGACACCAAGCCTCAGCAAAGTCTCGCAGAAATGTACGAGGAAGAGCATGTCAAAAACAACAACCCAGACACTTATATCAGCAAAGCCGACGAGAAAGTACGACAAGAAGAAAAAGAGATCGAGGCGTTATGGAAAGATGTCAGTGCCAAACTCGACGCATTGAGCAGCTGGTCTTACAAGCCAAAACCTGCTGCCCCAAGTTTGACGGTTGTTGCGGATGTTGCGACAATCAGTATGGAAGACGCACAACCTACCACATCTGCTGGTATCAATGGTGGCGATTCTATGCTGGCACCACAAGAAATCTACAAAGCTGGGAAAGAAAAGGATTCTGTTAATAATGGGGAAATTGTGCTTAAGAGTGCGGCTCCTGTGGCTAGACAAGAGATGACTCGGGAAGAGAAACTACGACGGAGGAGAAGAGAGAAGGAGAGGATTAAGAAGAGAGGTGGTGAGGAGATTGGGAATCGGGTGGAGTCTAAGAAGACGAAGGGGAAGAGAGAGATGGTTGGGGACTTGAAGAAGGGTGGTGTTAAGGTTATCAATAAGAAGGGAGAGGTTACGAGTGTGGATGGTAATAAAGTGCAGGGTGAGAGGGCGATGAATGGGGCTGGTGGGTTTAAGTTGTGAGATTAGTAGATAGGAACTGAATAAGAAATGTTTATATATGGCCCCAGTTCTCTCGAGATGATTTTGTTAGTCGCAAATGGAGCAGTAGGGAGTGTTTAGGTCGATAGATGGTGGTCCCAGTGGGGCTTCCATTGGGCCATCTGTATGTAAGATTACTAGGGTGACAAATGGATGGAGGGGCACTTGATGTTTAATAAACCACTTCAATATCTCCCACATCATCCCAACCCTTCACTTATTTATCTTCAAACCCTCAACTCTTGTTCAGTTCAATTCCAAAATCCCTATCAACTATTCAAACCATCGTCTCCAGCAATGGCAGCACCAGGCGAATCCTACCGTCTCGCCTTCCCACCTAGTCCCAAACCCCACATCTCGACCGGACTTCCCTTTCCAGCAGCCTGCGGCCATCACATCGCCAACACCTTCAAAGCTTCCAGAGTCTACATCATCGTCTCGAATTCCATCTCTAAAACCTCCAATTTCACAGATTTGGAAAAGGCACTTGGGGAGAAGATTGTGGGCGTGAGGAGGGGGATTAAGCCCCACACTCCGTGGGATGATGTATTGGAGATTGTGGAGGAGGTTCGGGAGAGGGGTGTAGATGTTATTGTAACGCTTGGAGCGGGGAGCTTGACTGATGGGGCGAAGATTGTTGTTTTTGTGAGTTGAAGTTTTCGTTTTGGGGGTTTGGGGGTTTGGGGGTTCGCTCCTTCCCTCTCCGTCTCTTCTCCCTCTCGACCTCAGTCTGGTGTTGACACGGGGGATTTTGTCTCAACCACAGGCCACAATTTCCGTTGTCTTCACTTTGATGAGCGTTGAAGTCGACAACTCAAAATCGTCCCTTCCTTGATTAACCTTGTCCTCGACACAGTCACTTACACAGAATATAGGCATTGGCAAACAACGTCTCAACCCTAGAAGACCTCGCAAAATTACCCACAGATGTCAAAACACCCAACTTAAATCCCCCAACATTACCAGTAATCAACATTCCCACCTCCCTCTCAGGTGGAGAGTACAGTCCCTTCGCCGGAGCCACAGATCTGCGAACCCACCACAAGGCAGCCTTCTCCCACCCTCGAATGGGAGCAGACCTCATAATCCTCGACCCCGTCCTCTCCATTTCAACCCCAGCCCAAATATGGCTTTCCACTGGTATCCGTGCAGTAGACCATTGTGTAGAAGGTCTCTGTTCTCTGGATACTAATGTAAGTCCCACCACGGACGCTTCTTTCGCAGAGGGCTTGAAATTACTTGTTTCCAACCTTTTGATTACCAAAAAAGAATGGGAGAATGAGGATGCGAGATTGGGTGAGATGTTAGGTGTTGTCAAGGCTATGGGTCCGTTACTTGGGCATAGTGTTATCCCCATGGGAGCAAGTCATGGGATTGGACATCAGCTTGGACCATTGGGGGTTGGTCATGGGGAAACGAGTTGTATCTTACTTCCTGCGGTCTTGAAGTGGAATTTTTTGAATGGGGATGAGAGCGTCAGAAAGGCACAGAAGAAGGTTTTGAATGTGCTTTGGGGGGAGGAAAGTGTAGTGGAGGTTTTGGAGAAGAGGGGTCTCAAGAAAGGAGAGGCCGATGCGGGGGACTGTGTGGATGCCGTTATTCGAGAGTTGGGGATGCCAAGGAGCTTGACGGAGGTGGGTGTTGGGAGGGATAAATTGGATGGATTGGCGGTTAATAGTTTGAAGGATAGGTGGGTGAGGACGAATCCTATTCCCTTGCTTGAGAAGAAGCAGGTATTGGAGGTTTTGGAGTGGGTGGTTGGTGATGAGGAATGAGACCTTGAACGGGAAAATGACCGTGGTAATTTTTCTTTCTCATTTTCAAGTCTTCTAGGGTGTTTTGGAAAGGCTGTATGTAGAACAATCCTAACTTTTCAGCTCTATCTTTCTCCATTACTTCCAAAATTCTCTGATCAAAGACTCTTGGATAATATGGAGTTTTATTCGAAATTGTCAAGACGCTCGATTCTTCTGGATGATTCTCCAAGGCTCCCTTGCCAAATCCTTAGTAATTAAACTTCGGTTTAGACGTGTTGTTATATATGTTCAGATAAGCGAGACAGGGGTACAGTGAGTTACGAGTCAAGCTTCTCTTTTTACGATATTTTATAAACCGTGTGTTTTTAGAAAAAAAAATTATTTCCTAGATACTCTTTCCCTCTTTACTTGATAACAACGTATGTTATTATATTCTTAAGAATGGCTAATAAGAGCTCTATACCCTCTTTTCATACTCTATAAACTTTTTAGGAAGAAAACAGACACTTTTATATATATCTAAAAAATTTATAGAGTCTTAGTAGAACTTTATAAGAGTATAAAAAGATTTCTTATAATAAGGGGAATTTCTAAGAAGTAAGTTTATTCTTATTATACTTACTTAGATATAGTAATAAATAGAGAGAATATATAAGAAGATATAGTTGTTCTTTCTAGCTAAGTCTTATATCTTAAAAAGTACTTTTGTTTTCTTTTTTCTATGATAAATAAGGAAAAAACCTAGGAAGAAAAAAGCACGGTTGATAAAATATTATTGAAAGGGAGGCTTAACTCCGAGTCGTAACACATCGTATTAAATTAACTTTAGAATTGTCATAGGATTGCCTCCCTGTGACTTTCTTAATCTCAGTGAACAGCCTCTCAAAAAGTCCGGCCAATGAAGCACCACCGGGGGAGGATATGTTATCATATAACTTTACACACTGAGATCAGCTGGTGAAGCCCTTGTATTGTTTGATGGGATAAATTTATCACACCAACCGCCCCTTCAAACTTTACCTCCTTTCCCCCCCCTTTTTTGTATGAATTAAAAATGTTTCCTTGGAAAAAAGCAGTTTAGAAGGGTGGTTTTTCGCTGGGAGACTTTTGCTCCAAGCCTACCAAGACCTATTAGAAAGTATTACTGTATTCTATACGTCTATTTAACAATTTAGAGAGATTGTAATATCTGTCATTTGATGCTACTTTCGTTAATTTGTCATAAATTATTAAATAGAGTGACGTTAGATTATTCTGGCACTATCCACAAGACCTGGCCTAAGTATTCCTCACGAAAACTACTTCAAAAGATGTATTACATTTTTAATTAAAAAGAAGCTCCAAAGAATACAAACTAGGTAATTGGAAGTGCGCGGCTACGACTAAGTCACCTGTCCCATACTCAAGACTTCCACTTCCTTTGCCTACCTGAAACAAAAATTTCGATCTTCTTTTCAGAAATGCTAATCTCGCTAGACTGTCCACTACAAAGAAGATCACGTGCAAGTTCCTTGCTTTAGACTAGTTTGTCCAAACAGGTAAAGCGTGAGAGTCTTTACCACTATACTAAACAAATAAAAGATGCTTTTGAAGTCACTCTGAGGTATGTAGGTTAGTAGGTTATTTGGCACTTCCTAAAACTCAGTCAATTCTAGCCCTATTTAGTTTTAGCATAGTCAATTTAATGAAGTCGTTTTATGTTCTACGAGGCTTCTTTTTGGAAGAAAATTCAAGAAATGGATGTCTATGTTTAGAGGGCCTGAGCTTATACTGGAATTGGTGGGACTTCGGGACCTTCTTTGAAGGAGCTCTTACGTAATAAAAAAAGACATTAGCAGAGCTTTGAACGAGCTTTATACACTGGGTATTTTCAGATATCGATATTACATGAAATGAGGTATATTTTGTTTTCTTCTATTGAAATTCACTAATTATACTAGTAGATGCTCTTCGAGTTTCCGATCAAAAAACCCCCAACAATATTTTTTAAAGCACGAGGGGTTTGAAGGAAAACCATCGTAACTTTGTTTACTAATCTTACTTGTTTTAACTTCGTTGAGCAATTTGGTTAAGTAAATACACCTCCGAGTACCGCTTCTTGTCGTCGGAACCTTTTTCGACGATTTTCATTCTTCTAAGTTTTTAGCATATTTTTAATAAAATATCCGACCTCCCGAGTAAAATCTGTAATTTTCAGAACTGTGTTGGATTATTTTTGTTATTCTAAAAGAGTTGGAATATTAGAATAAATGAATGAGGAGAAAAGATTCAATTTTTAAATACATGCTTCAACTTTCAAGAGGGCAGTTTTCTCAAATTTGAAAACATCTTCCCCTTTGTAGAAGCCCCAAGAGAGGAGAACATTGTAAAAGCCACGAAACTTGGTCGGTCAAGTGAGAGCTGCCGGTGGAAGGAAGGCTGATTACCACAGTGTATTCTCACCGACTGATAACGCAGTCTTTCAGACCCGACCCAACGGCTGAAATAAATAGGCAAGGAAGGGCCGAGTTGAAATTGTTGCGAGACAACTTTGAGCTGCAATGCTGCCAGAGGGGAAGAAAAAGAGCTCATAAGAATGAAGAAACAATGACAGGCAGACAACAACAACGTAATGCAAAACATAAACCAATAAGACCGAGAAAGACTCTAAAACAAATTAAGCTCGCGCCTATCTCGTACGACTTGTCAAGGGAATCATTCGGGCCTTGCCGTAGAATAGAACCCTGAATTCAAAGCGCATCCGGGGACCCCGTCACTGGACGTCAACAGTTTTATGACTAGGAAAGTAAAAACTTGATCCAAATCATGACTCGAGAAAGCCAGTAAGATTTGATATAGGTAGGAATCATAGTTGGACCGAAAAACGGGGCTCCTGTGAACAGGACACTATTCAGCCACAGATACTGGAAGTGAGAGGTTTCTGGAGATTTTCGGCCCTATCATTTTAGTTCCCCCGCGCCACACGTTCGACTATGGGGATGTGGGGACTAGGGGGGATTCTGGAGAGATTTAGCGTGTTTTCGTTACAGAGCCTCGGGTAGACTTGGTGTTGAGGAAAGGGGGTGAAAGAGGGCGAGAAATCCAGCGGTGGCTTTTTCTTGGTACGTACCCGTGCACGCTAGTCTCCAAGGAAAAGCACGGAATTGAAAAGGAGATGGCTGGTGATGGCAGGTCGCGGGAAGAAGCCCGCAACCGTTTACTGCCATGTTGAGATGCAGGTAAGGGTAAGACGACGCCATAACAACCACCATTAAAAACGATGAGAATATCCGAGAGTGCTACTCTGCAATGTGGCGAGAAGCACGTTTGTGTGGTAACGGTGGGTAGGAGATGAGCAGACGATGGTTGGACGAGCTTGTGGTACTCCGTACAACATCGATCCCCAATATCTATGTTGCTGAATGACGACCGAAAAACACACACGCGACCTCCCTAACCCACATAGCGTTGAAAGATTTCCTGCGAGATCTTCATGACATGTAAACAAGCTGGAGAAGAGTCCCGCCAAATCTGGGGCAAAATAGGCGAGCGGCGATCAAAGTTGCGGGGAAGCAGCCTAGCCTAACAATGCTTGACTGACAACCGCCCAATCTAGCTTCAGAGGTCACGAGTGTGGACAATTCCAATGGAAACTCTCCTTTCCCGGGTAAGACGCCCAAAAGAGCTTAGTTGGTGGCGTTGGGGGGTTTCCCTGCATTAGCTCCTGACGACTGGCTAATATCAACTGCAGGCGGACCTAGCCTTCCGATCTTGTAGCAACCTTTTCGACATCGTCTATCAATCAAGAAGGATTTCAATAGAAGTCGTTCTGGGAAAAGCCCTACTACCGTAACTACCGAGTGTTCTTTCTATCTAGGGCACATATATCATGTTACTTGCTCAGCTTGTTGAGTAGGTTACTGCTACATCACACAGGCTTTCTGCATACTGGCACGAGAATCCCATGCTAGATCTTGTCTCAAATAACATGGGATTTTTCTCCATCCCCAACAATGCCATACTACGCTACTCGCGTCGACGCTAATGCTTCCTCTAATGTCAGCCAAGCAGCCGCGACACATGGGGTATGCATATCATGAACTGCCATATCTGCAAAACCAACTAAAGATCCCGTGTCGCGGCTCCGGATCTAAACCTGTGTCGCCTCAAAACCCCATTTTCTGGCATACGGCATGGCCGATGTCTTCGGGATTCTTCGCGCTTGTCTACGCTGGGCCTTAGCGTGACGCCAGTACTCGACGGGGTCATGCACAGCGAAACCTTCAGCGAGATCTCCCTTCCGACTAGTACCAAGTCGTTCTCGTCCAGTCGTTGATGAATTCGACCTTTCAATATCTCCAAAGGATATCAGGTATAAGTATCACACATTCCTTCACTTGGATTTGGGCATCAACAGTTCAAACCATCCTTCTTCATAATTTCACCTTCATCACTTTCCAACCTCGCTCGCTAAACAAAACCACCTCGACGAAGAACATATCCATCTGTCAAGATGTTTGGCAAGAAGGAGGAACCAGAAATCAAGGAGGTAACAACACCATTGATCACCTTCAACTTCCATCACACACTTACATTTTTCAAAGGTCCTTGGCCAACGTCGACCATCCGCCGTTGAAGCCATGAACAACACTCACAGAATGTCGGTTTCAAACCGAGGTCTGACGGGTGCTTCTGCCTTGACTGTTCGCCAATCGATCTACCCAATTACCTTGGTCACCATCCTTTTCTTCTTGTGGGGTATGCAACTTCCTGCCTCCTCACTTTTACAAAACTAACTCGATCTACAGGCTTTGCCTACGGTCTCTTGGACGTCCTCAATGCCAAGTTTCAAACCGCTCTGAACATCACTGCAGCAAAAGCCGGCGGTCTCCAAGGTGCTTATTTCGGAGCTTACTTTATTGGTCCTCTCACCTATTCAGGATGGATTGTCCGCAAATTCGGTTACCGCTGGACATTCATCGTCGGTCTTTGCATCTACGGCGTGGGCGCACTCATGTTCTGGCCTTCCGCAGTCTATCGAAGCTTCCCGGGTTTCTGTGGCAGTCTTTTCATCGTCGGATCTGGATTGTCAACTCTCGAGACCAGCGCCAATCCATTCATTGCAACTTGTGGACCTCCAAGACTTTCTGAATTCCGTCTGGAGTTGTCTCAATCTTTCCAGGCTGTCGGCTCGGTCATGGCACCCCTTCTCGCATCCCGTGTTTTCTTCAGTCATACCGATCCAACTGATTTAAGCAAAGTACAATGGACCTACCTTGGTATTGCTGCTTTTGTCTTTCTCTTGGCTATAGTTTTCTTCTTGTCGCCACTTCCAGAAGTTACCGATGCAGATATGGCTCTGCAAGCTGAGCAATGCTCTGGATTGACCGGTTATGTCGACAAACCCGTAGGCTACTTCCTTTCACTTGAATCACTCCTGGATCATTCCTGAATCCCGAGACATTTTTTGATGGCAATACTGACTCCCCTCTTCTAGATGCGCAGACAATACAAATTAATGTTCGGTGTCGCGGCACAATTTTGTTACGTTGGCGCTCAAGTACGTCATCTTAAGAGCCCCTAAATCTCAAATGCATACTAATAGTGGTTAGGTTGGTGTTGCTGCAAACTTCATCAGATATGCCGTCGAATCAGCGAAGATCTCTGAAGCTGCAGGATCTGATCGTTACGCTATCGGTCAAGGTCTTTTCGCCATTGGTCGTTTCGCAGCAGCTGGTCTCATGATGTTTGTCAAGCCCCGTCTCGTTCTACTTGTGTTCATGAGCGCCATCATGATTTTCATCGCTCTCGCTATTGGAATCAAGGGCGAAGCAGGAGTAGCATTTCTCTCACTCGTTCTCTTCTTCGAATCCTGCATCTTCCCAACCATCTTCACACTATCTATCCGCGGTCTGGGTCGTCACACCAAGCGAGGTTCTTCTTGGATCGTCGCATCCGTCTGTGGTGGTGCCCTGTTCCCCTCATTGACTGGTCTGCTTGCCGACAAAAAGGGCTATCATATCTCCATGACTGTTCCTCTTGTTGGATTCTTCGTCGCCTTTGCGTTCCCAATCTACCTCAACACTTTCTGCCGAAAGGAACTTGATGGCTTTAGTGCGACAAAGATCGGATATACCGGTAGTGAGGGTTCCGGTGTCATTGGCGATGCTGGCACATCAGAGGGGAGAAGACCAAGTGTCACGATGGCCGAGAAGGGAGGAGCTGACCAACTGGAAGTTTACAACTCTATCGAGAAGAGATAGTGATGGACTGAATCAAAGGGGCAAATCTTCAAAGGCGTTTTGATATTCAGATGAGATACGGCAAGCGGGGTGGTATTCATGGTTCAATCGGCCGGTGGCTATTAGATTTCCATCTTTCACATTGTACATAGCTTGCAAATTCATAGCAATGAGAGTTCAATCTCTACTTCAATGCTTTTAATTAGACAATTGGTTGTGCACATGTCGAAAGCATGAGTGTTGGGGGATGGATTGAGGGTGAATCGAGCTGTGGATGTTGGAACCTATGACCAGTTTGGATGTCTCTTCTTAGGGGAGTAGAAGATGAAGGGCTGGCAATCATGGCTCTTCGGCCACCTTGAGAAAGTGTGGAATAAGAAATTTTCAAACCTTGACATTTCTACAAAATTTTGCAAGTACCAGATGAAAGATTCCATTTCTCGGGTACATTCGAACCTTTCTCTCGAATTTCAACTCAAAGGCTAAACCCATTTCAGTGACTACGAAAAGCACAGTGCATTTCTCCAGACCCGTGGAGATTAGGGCTTGTTTGGCTAGCCCTGAGATAGTATTAAATAATCTATTAAATCTGCCGGGACCTTTCTAAAGTAGCTCGGCATATATTTAGTTATTTATCTAATTATTTAAATAATATAAGCGGTACTCGTTTGGCTCGTTTGGTGTATATCTTAGACAGTACTAAAATAGTTGTCTAAGTAGTAGTAATAAAATATACGCGAGGATATATTTTCCAATTGTCGTCCTTTAGACGATAATTAGATGATTGCCTTGTTTTAGTAGTATATATCTTTTCAAAGTATATTTGACTATATTTTAGGATATGCCGCACCTTTCAGATATACTGGCCAAACGCTTTAGCATATCTAAAAGTGTTGAATATATTAAGTTATCCGATCTTATTTTGTCACTTTTTTAGTAGTGCATATTCTAAATAATATGCCAGCCAAACAGGCCCTTATGCCATCCATTCCAAGTTTAAGACGTATAGTTAAAACAACGTGTAACGCTTTCCCTCCACTTTTCGATGAAAGCAGCACTTTAAACCTACTGCAATGAGGTTAATGCCACTTTTACAACCCCACTTTCCAGGTTGACAAAACCTCAGTGGTGGGAATTAGCGACCCGTTCAAGCTTTTTAAGTAAGTCGCTCTTAGCACAACGCGGTCAGATTAATGGTACTCCAAAAAAGCGATTTAGCTAATTTAGGTTTTCCGTTGGCGTTGTGATATACTGCGTCAAAGTTGAGAGTCAGATTCGTTTTTCCCGCCACTTGGACTGTTCTAAACAATTGAGCCGCAAAATAGTGCCCAGTTTTACCCAGTTTGAGGTACACGTTTTTGACTGTACGTCTTAAACATGGAAAGGATATATCTAGGAGATAGATTTAAATATGTTCTATTTGTTTGAAGCAATACTTGAACTTCTCATAATTATTTAGATTGATATTCGAAATTCTCCTGAACCTTTCGGTTAATATTTTAAACTATGTAACGTGGAATAATGATTAAAATAGGAACGTACATCTCTGTATTTGGATAGTAAGTACAAAGGATTTAAATGTACTATAGCTTGTGAAAGCCGTGTGTTCTCTTTATATGTTCTTTATATGTTAGGTAGTGTAAGTAAAATAAATGATTTATTACGAACTGTTTGACTGCAGTACTTAAATTTGAGAGTTTTAGAGTGTTAAATGCAGCATTGAGATTGTAGTTTGTGTCTTATTAATAGTCCCGCGGTTCAAGGCGAAGTTATAGTCGATTTTCGAGTACTATTTGTAAGTGTGGGGGTGAATCTTCAATGTCATTAACGCGAGATGTGGTAGCTTAAAACATCGTCTCTATATTCACCCAAGGTTTGTCAGAAACTATAGTAATACAAAAAGCCCTCTACTGCGCCTACATTTTGCACTCTTTAAGATCCATCAACTTTGACATCAAACAAGCATTCGCAAAGCCTCCCCTTTTCGTCTTACCTCGACAACGATAGCCAGCCTCAACTAATCTGTTGCGAACTTTATCAAGATTCAGCGGAAAAAATTCACACATTATTATAATAACTACTCAACATGTGTCGCATGAAAATTGTGGCTTCGACTCGCGAAAAAATATCACCATCACCGTCGATTGTCACAGCGGACAACACTATGGGAAATTTGACGTCGGATTTTCTTCAAGGGAACGGCATCCGGTCGGTGTTTGCCCCGAGATTGAAGAGGTGGGAGGTCTCTCTTTCGGGGCTCTCTTCCCCTACCGCTACAACAACGATGGTCGACCTGACCCAGACCCCAAATTGGTCAAGGTCGGGGAACAAATCATCAGAAATTTGACGGATAGCGGCTGTATAATGGTGAGAATCGCTTATTTTGCCGCAAAACAAGCCAATTTTCGCGTGGCAAACGAAGAGCGAAAAGAATTCAACAGAATATTCGCCGCTGTCGAGGCTTACTCTACTTTCGAAATGCGTACATATTGGTTGGTACCACCAAATGCACTAAATGTCAATTTGCCGGGCCCAGAGGCAAGAAACCTCTTCATACTCTTGCTACCCATCATGTGCTTCAACATCGTGGAGGATGAAGAAGACAAGCACGGCAAATATACGGTAGAGGAGAGTTTATTGCCACCATTGCTGAAGGAGCTTAACTCGCCGAAAAGGATTGCAACATCTGTCGTGAAGAAATAGGCAAGGTTTCGCCTGAAGATACAACGGAAACAGCCGTCCGAACTCCATGCGGTCATATTTTTGGCAATTTTTGCACCCTGACATGGCTCCAAGAAAGCCGAAATCCAACATGTCCTATCTGTCGCAGTCTCTTTTCTACTCTTACCCATCAATTTCCGGAAGGCTATGAAGATAGTAGAATATGGAGACATTGAAGGACTTCCTCTCAACTGGTTTGAGATATTGATGGATGCCGCTGTAGTGGTTAGTTCAGAAGAAGAGTTGCCGACGGAGGAGCTGGACTAAAGAACAAAAGATAAAGGGAACTTGAGTTTCTGCAGTGATGCTTCAGGTGGGAGAGGATGGACGTTGAGGATCCTTGGTGGATGCTTCTTGAGACTCCAAGCGAGAGTAAACAGCCACCTAGCGAACTATGACAAATGAATGATCCACTACAAAGGCTTCTCACATGTGGTGAAGAGTTGAGAATTTCCGATACGTGAAAAAAAGGATGCTACTCAAGCTTCTGTCTTTCGTTTCACTATTCCTCTAATAAACCTCGAAACTATTTAGCTCTTAAACCTTTCCTTAGTTAACAAACCGAGGCACTAACCTCAATTCACAACTATACCTCCTAAAATGGACTCGTGGTGGACATTAAAAGTCGCAATAAATAAAAAACCCGTTATTTCACTCTCCTAGAAGAATCCAAGCTATTAGCCTAGATAATTTAGAGTAATTGAAGTAGAATAAAGTTTACTTGAAATATCCTAGAAAGTTAGAACCAGTGTTTTGGGTTTCCCCGCCTAATCTATTATCCTATCCTGTCTTAACGATTCTTCTCCTTCCTACCTCTATTTTAAGGCTATCCCGCCTAATTCTATCCTAATATATCACTTCTCCTAGCTACTCCGATCCTATTCTGAAATTTGTTCCGCCTATCCTTTCCTATCCGAGGTATTAGAGTAGCCTTTCCTAGCCTATAGAGGAGGCTAGGTAGAGTATATACTAGCCTTAAATATATTATTTATAGTGTTATTAGTAGATTTAGTAGAAGTAGTACTACCTAAGAAAAGTATATAATATTAGTCTCTAATTAATACCTATAGTAAAAACAGGGGTTTTACTATAGTAAATCAAGTACTTAGTAGAGCACTTAATTTAGTACCGTTTAAAAGGACTTAGAAGGCAAGTAGTAGAATAAAGAGAATTAGGTCGTTACTAATCTACTAAGATAATACGTAATTTAGGTATAATATCTTGTCTTTTAGTAGCTTTAATAATATTATTGTTTTTGATACTTCTTGAATTAGTCTATAATATTAGTACTTTTTATTGCTTTTTGCTTATTTTAATACTTTTTACTTATATACTTCCTATTCTATCCTATCCTCTCTAGCACCTCTCCTTACCTAGCCCTATCTTTTAGTCTTCCTTGCCTCTCCTATCTAAATTTAGCATCTCTCCTGCCTAATTCAGCCTAGCCTATAAGTGAAATTAGCCTATCCTCTCCTTTCCTAATAGAGAGGGGTAGCCTATCCTCTCTAGAGTGCTAGGCTGACCAAGGCGAGGAAAGCCAAAACACTGGTTAGAACAGCGAGCTAAATAGACAGATACAAACCTGTCGTATTTACTGCCACTTTTAATGTTCATCAGAAGAATGGCGTATCTGCAAGCATTAGATAGTACCTACTCGTGAACCTATATTAGTCGAGAGGGATTTGTAAGGATATCTAAAATAATACCTCAATGGCGTATAATCTTAAGTGGAACAGTTTAACATTTCTTGCATACGTACTAGTGCATTTTATTCACCAGTTGTATGATTGCCCAATTCTGTCCAGACATACTCTAAGCTCGCTATAACAAACCTCCTAGATTTGTTGAAACTACTTAAGTCTCTCAAACTATCCAAGTTATTTGTATTAAAGAACTGCTACCTCGATAGATATCTAATACTCTATACTTTTGAAAGATTTACAACTTTATTTTATTAATCCAAATATTCTCGACGATATAATTCAATAGCTCAATCTACTAGACTCATGACTTAGTTAGTAACGTGTTTGGTCAATTCTGCCATTAGTGAATAAAGAGTACCCAAGTATCCACGAAGATTATGGGCTGCCGCTTTTAATCGGGGAAAGCTACAATATTCGACAAGGCTGAACAGCCTTCAAATCAATTGACACGACCAATTCTTTGACCTCCAGGTTCAATTGCCATCGACGATTTCTCAATTACTCCGAGCCATTCAATAAGCCACACACCATGAACTCCCTCATATGCGCAAGCTGTCGAGCTTCCCTTCGGAGGACATCTCAAACATGCGCCATCCCCTCACTACGCTCCTACTCAAGCTCCTCGACATCCCAAACCAAACCCGAATCCCAAGAACCAATACGAGCACCTGCACGAGATACACAAACCTTCGACATCGGCGCCTTCCTCTCCAAACCCTCCTGGTCCGTCCGTTCCCTCCTCCCCGACCCCAACACCCCCCTCAAAGAAGAAATCACCCCAAAGCAACTCCATCACCTTCTCCGCCTTTCCGCCCTCCCCCAGCCCAAATCCCCCGAAGAAGAAGCCCAGATGTTAAAAACACTACACACACAATTACATTTCGTGCGCGATATACAATCTGTGGATACGGAGGGGATTGAGCCCTTGCAGAGTATACGGGATGAGACGACGGAGGGGATTGAGGAGGCTACTATTGGGCTGGGGACTCTGAGGAAGGCGTTGAGGAAGGAGGTTTTTGGGAAGAGGAATGGGAGGCCGAGGAGGGCTGTGAAGGAGGAGGTTGTTAAAGAAAGGAGGGCGAGGGGGGTGGTTGATAGGAGTAAGACGCCGGTGGTGATGTTGCGGGGTGAATCTAGGAGATGGGATGTTATGGCTACGGCGAATGATAAGGATGTTACGACGAATGGGAGTTATTTTGTTGTTAGGAGTGGGAAGGTGGAATTGCCCGTGAAAGAAGAGACCCAGGGGTCTGCAGAGGAAGGCGGAGGACTTGAAAAGGTTGGCGGGAGTCCACCCTGAATTACAAGAAAGATATCATCCTCAACATCGCCTGGCCTTGCTTGATATTCGAAGTACTCGCCCCCAGAAGGAAAACTCAGAACCTTGCGGACCAATTTCTTGTGTATCGTTATGTCCTCCCTACCTTGCATTCTAACATACAGTGTTCCTTTCTTCATCCTGGATAAAACTTTCCAGCAGCTTTCTGCATCAAAGTTTGCTCAGTCTTATGCTCAACATCCTTTTCCATCTTCGCTGCTTCATCCTCGGGTTTCAAATCCCTACCCCCTTTCTTCTCCTCCTCCTTTTCCTCTTCCTTCTTCTCTTCTTCCTCCATCAGAGCTAATGTCTCTTCTTCTCTCTGTACCTCGTCAACATCGATATCCTCAAAACCGATCTTCTCTAAAATACTCCCAACCAGATACTGCAATCTCAAATGCCCACTAACCATATCACTAACATCCACATTCTCAATCCCTCTCACATCCTCAATTTCCTGTAGGCCAGCAACTCCATATTGGATGCTACTCGTCCGATAAAGGAAAGCAAGGATATAATCATTCTCCGAATAAACATTGATCAATCTCCCGGCAACTACACTCCTCATCGCCCTCCATGGTGCTGCGTCAGAAGGTGCAGGAGCGCCAATCAAGATTGCACTTTCCACCAATCCAAAAGCTCTGCGTTCCGCAAGACTCATCAAGCATGAATAGATCAGTCTGGCGCCGAGACTATATCCTATCAAAGTAACTGGTCTTTCCCCTTGTGCCCTGTTGATGAGCGCGTCGGCTAGCACGAGGCCGGCCTTGTCAGCTTGGTTTTTAGTTACGGAAAATGGGTTATCGACAATCTTGGAGATTTTAAGGAGACCTATGGGCCAGAGTGCTGACATGAGGGAGGCGAAGATTGTTCGTGAGATAATTTCTTTTTTGGCGACGGTCCAGGCTGCGGATTTAACGACTGATTCCATAGAGGTACCGAGTTTTCTGGGATTTCGTTACCTTCTGTGCTATTGAATTTGAAGTGAAAGAGAGAAGCCGGAAAATGGGGGGGGGGGGGGGGGATGTTACTCACGTCAAAGCGGCTAATTCCCATCGCAATGCAAACACCTCACTCTGATGACCCAACGCTCTCCAGGGCGTAATGATGTCTTCTCGTTGAGTTATCCATCCACTAATCCCAATAGTGATTCTCAATCGTCGATCTTCTGGAAGTGGTTCGTGATGTTTGGAGCCCTTGAGTGGAAGAAAGGCAAAATCGTCTACTTCTTTGGCATACTGATCCATCATCTCACCTGTCATTTTTCCACCGTAAGCTCCGAAGAGTGTACCAACTATAACTCCACTCTCGGCTAAGGCTCCTAGAAGACCTGCAGCTGTAGTAGCGCCCAGGCCTAGACCACCCATTATTGTGCCTATGGCTCCAGCTACTAGGGGAGCTGCGAGTCCACCTGTGATTCTGATTTCTTTGTTAGCTTAAGCGAAAGAAAAGAAGGGGACGAGGAGTATAAAGGAGTAGTAAATACCCAATCACAGCGGCACCAGCAACACCCGCCAACCCAACCTTCCACCTTCTAGAGACTTTATTCTCATCACCCCTCTTTTCAGTCTCCTCCTTACCAGACATGTGTTTTGCAGCTTCAAGAAGACCCTGGGCTACTTTCACTTCTTGCTCGGCGAGAATGTGTAATGGTAAGTGAAGGGAGGATGACAGATGGAGAAGTAGGATTCTGGAATATGCTGTGTAGCGTTTCAGGGAGAGTAAAAGTAGGAGCATGGCGTGGAGAAGGAGGATACGTTTTTCTCGCGGGAGAGAATAGAGGGATGTTGAGGTTGGTGGGTAGTGTTCTATTAGGGCTGCATCTGCTTCTTCGATGTTTGTGTTTGTGTCTGTTGGTGGGTTAGATATTGAGTAGCATCGAGTAGTAAATGGTGCCGAGGAAGTCAAGTTATTTGTACAAGGAAGCTAAAGTAATAAAAACTCTGAGAAGGAGTTGTTCACAGGGGTAATGCTCTCAAATAATCAAGCTGATGCAGACACAATGACCTCGCAAAAAAGGCCGACACACAACCTTTAAATTTCAAGAAGATGAAAAAGCAGAGTGGTACTCACGAAGAATCTTAGTCCCCTCAGGAGGTCCCTTATCATCCGTCGTCTCAGTCGTAGCATTCTCAACCTTCTTCTCAATATCCTTCTTGGGCTGATTAACCACTTCACCCAACCTTACAACAACACTCTCCCTCCAAGCATGGAAAAACTCCTCAGCATCCTTCTTCAAATCCTGGATTTTTGGAGCAGATAACTCCTTCTCTCTACTTTCTCTTAACTTCCTTGCTTTCTCTTCTTCCTCTGTCTCCTCGTGTTTCTCTTTCTCATCGATATTGGGATTCCTATCTTTGATATCGAGGGTGGGATGAGATTTTTTCGGGTTTGAGGTAGGGGATGCGTCGAAGATGTCTGAGATGCGCTTTCTCATTACTTCTGTGGTATTAGCGATTAGGAGGGTGAGTTCGATTTGCTCTTCTGTGGAGAGTATTGTGCTGAGGTCTTCTCCACGGTCCTCTTTCGAGTTATTCTTCTCTTTCTCTTGGGAGGATGCCATGGTTTATGTGGTTGGTGTTGTTTTGCGCACTCAAGGAGGGAAAAAGCTGCTATGAGGTATCACAGTCCGTTGACAGGAAATGGGGATGACGTCGGCTCATCGAGGATATATAGCACGTGACTCTGCTCGCTTCTGGGGCTGCAGGTGGTTATTGATTTTTCATGTAGAAGATAGAATTAGCTTGAAAGTGTTTTCAGTTTATTTGATCGACTCACTCCTAAAAACAGAAATATGTTCCAGCAAAAAGGAAAATATCACGTGCCTTTGAAAATGCTATCGCAATTTCTACCATAGTTACCCAACTATGAACATACAACTACCATCTCTTTTTGAATACTTGCTCACCTCATGTTCTTGTTAAACAATATGCATTACAGCCTGCAATAAAGGAGCTTGGCTTTGTCTCTATCTGTTTCCTCGCTACTCCACGCAAGTTGCGACTCCCAACTCTTGATACAAGATCTTCTCACCTCGTAACCCACCTAAGGGTTCCCTACGCAGAATGCTAACAGCCAAAACTCTCTAAATGGCAAGGCATACATGTAGGCGTGTCGGAGTTTTCCGACTACTTCTTTTGGCGAAAGGGTTCCATTCATCTCCTTTATTGGAGGCTCACTTTGCTATTAATAGCTCAAAAGCGCCACCGCTCAGCCTGGTCTGAAATCGATTCTCAATTAACTGCTCTTATCATTTTTGCGTGTCATTGAATTTTATCGTCTTCAAAGCTTTTAATTTTTATACAGACTTGATCCATATCACTCCCTCTGAGGCCGTCTGTGTGAATATGGCTGCATCCAACATGGATGCATCAAATACGCGTATCGCAAGGCTCGACCTCTCAACCAGAGCAATTGACTTGACGACGGCACTCCTCAAGGCCACCACATCATCCGGGTCCCTTCTTAAAGGTGCTTGGGAAATTGGACAATGGCTTGGCCGAGAAAGACTCAACCAGTACGAGCTTCTGGACTGCATGCAAAAATCGAAGGGCCTTGCATTTGCAAACCTGCAAGGGCAACACTTCTTCGACCAAATCATTCGCGGCATGGAGACCATCCCTATTGGGCCGCTATTCTTGCAAGAATCAGGTTCTCTGGGTCGGCTAATGGCTGGTGACCCAGACTTGAGCTGGATTGTGTCTACAGTGGCTTGTCTTTTTCAGCATCACCGAGATGATATGCTTGTCACAGACATGGTGCTGGCATTCATCATGAAGTCACAGCCATCTCAAAGTAGTAAAGATATCCACTTCGCGGAAAGAGTTACCCCGGAACAAACCAGATTGCGAGCAGTTGTGAGGAAAATTGTATCTAGCGTTTGGTTCAACGTTGTTAACGTCGGTTGCGATACGATTCCTCTGCCCGATGAACTCCTATCTATCTGTTCCAAAGGCCACTATCTAGATCCCGTGGACTTCAGCATCGTCATCAATACTATTTACGCACACTGTCCGTCCAAAGCAATCTTACGAAGCGACCACCTTCTGCGTGACGTCCTACTCTGGCTTCTCATGCACTACGACGGGACCATTGTCGTGAATGTTGGCGGCCATATTGTTTACAGAGCGGACCTCGGCAATCCCAGCAGAGAGCTTGAAGTCCATGTATCTTCCACATGTACCGAAGGAAACAATTGTGGTGGTCATGGGTCAGAACGATATAAGATTCTACAAAGCATCTCCGGTACCTTCGAGGAGTTCCTGTCCGGGTGTTCTTTTTCTGAGTTTTCCGATTTACCAACAAGACCAGGAATTCGACAGAAGCTGTATGAGGTTCCACGATTATATCCTCCCGACAGTGTAATGTGGAACAAAAGTCCGCAGATCTTAGTGAAATGCACTGCACAGTCCATTATGAAGTGGTTGCTTCGCGTCCAATTGCATCCCCAGACGGACTTTCAGTCTCTGGGTTTCACCGCTCAGCCAGACCAACAGGTGACCCCGGATTCTTTAACGGTTTCTCACGCGCTTAAGAGAGTCCCAGCTATGATCAACCTCCAGTGGGGAACTTTGCTTACTTCTCAAGAAATCACTATTGTTTTGTCCCCCGAACCGGTTGATTCACATAGCATTCTCGATTGCACTCCATTGGACATAGAGCGTGGGCTCATCAATTTGCTTCCATATGTCCCCCTGCTGGAAGATATAGATGTTAAGATGCAGGCGGACTGCTTGTGTTTCGAGTGTTCTAATACTAAAAGCTCCCTGGAACCGCACAACAGAACGAATAAAACTGATGCTGAAACAACCAAACTCGGTAACGGTCGCTACTCTCGTACTCGTAGTCTCCGACCCGGATGTCTAAGGAGGATCGCAATAGAAGAAGTCTTGCTTCTCTTAGCACATGGTTTGGCCGACGGTTTCGGAGTCATGGACGCCTCATCAGTCTCTGAAACGTCACAGATAGTTGGAGCAATGGTAATCCTGCTGTTGGAGCTATTTGAGAAGCGACAGGTGTGTTGGGATACCTGGTTTTCAGTAGTATCGTGTGTATACTTAGGTTGCCCCTTTAAGCGACCAGTCTCCCCAATGCACCCAGCTTTTGGTGGAACCTCCATTGCCGCAATTCAGTATGGAAACTTAGCCACACAAGCATCTTGGCTAGATCTAACGCAGTCGAATACACCGAAAGGATGCTTTAGTTTGATTGGATCGAGAGGTAGAGTTGGGGTGATGACTAGAAGTGAGGATCATGATCTTCAGTTCCGCAGTGTGGAAGAGAACTTTGCTATTATCGAAACCGAAACAACAGAGGAAGCTTCTTACTTTAACTCCCGCTACCCGAAGGCGTCATCACTTGTTGATCAACACTTCCAGCCAGATGACGACGCTTCATCCATTGAGACTGATGTGATTCTCTGCCAAATAGACAACGAGTACTACCGGATACTGCTTCGCATTAAAACGACGAATCATTGGAGAATTGTAGATCCCAGTGATACATTAAACGGAATGATCAGAATGCTTCCATTCACCACATGCCAACACACGCAGCGGCAACTTACCGCGCCCTCTGAAGTTGTCAAGCTCTATACCATGGACGAAGTCCTCGGGAGATGGCCAGACGTGGTCCGGAAAAATGTTTCCACAAGTCGGGATACAAATCCCAATAATGGCACAATCCATGTGACTCAAAATTTGGATACTCATTTGAAGAAGAATGTCGCTCTCGCTCTATCGGTTTGTCCCGTTGCCGTGTTAAGCTATCCCGAAGACGTGTGTGTCACCTGTACATTGGTTCATGCAAGGAAAGCGCAAAGACAAACTCTACGTCAAGGAGAGAGCGGGGATTCTGCCGACCGTTATGTTATCAACCTGAAGACTCATTTGAAGGAGCACGCGTACTATAAGCATCTGGGTCATTAGAGACCTGTGGTTCTTTGGTATTTTTGGGGAAAAGCATGTCAGTTTACTTCTTATCATAATTCCAGAAAAGTACGAAGACGGCCACCCAAGAAAATTTTTAGGTGAACCCTTAATACATAATCAATCCTCGCTGCGCCGTCAATTACCATTTCTTCTGTCTGATTCGCGCCTGTTGTCACCCCTCCCCCCTTTTTTGTAAACAAAAGATGAGGATAAAATAAGCGAGAATACCTTTTGGCCATAAATCAACGGCATGGGTCGAAATGACAAGCTGTATTAAATGCCGGGTAATTATCAAAAGCGCATTTTCGTGTCTGTTCATTGCTGTGTTGTTGTCCTAGGTGATAGAGAACGGTGTAATTGAGAATCATATCAATAAGAGGCAGAAGTGCTTGAAAAAAGGAGCAAGCACAGACAAGTTGGCGGGTGCAACCTTAAAAATAGACATGAATCTCATCATCAGCAAAAGAGTTTTATTCCATAAACCTCCAAATATTCTTGTCACGAAAGCCATAAAAACCCAGTTCCATCGGCAAGTAATGAAAACGGAGTTTCTCCCCATAAAACCAGCCCTTGCATGCTATCTATATACCGTCTTTAGTTCAGCGATGTGCGCAAAGCAAATTATGTGAGTAAAATCTTCGGTCTCCCACAATTCCCTAAACTTGTTCTCGCCGGTTAGTTACGACGAGGGGTATGACATTCAAGGTTTTCTTGACTTAAACTAGAACAAATTCTTAAACCTTACGCCAAGCCAAAAACTTTGGTTTTTAAGTTACTTTCAAGAGGAGTTATTTCTTAATGTCAGGTTTTTGTTCTCCAAACGCTCATAGAGACAAATTAGTTGTTCAAATTTCTGTGAACTCTTGCCGCTTCCCCCCAAATTCCTCTAGCCACTGTTTCTGCCTAGAACAGTTGCTCACAAGTATACTGTACAATTCATCGTGTAAAGATTACCAGAGATTCTTCATTTTATTCTCTACGTCCTACTTTATAGTACTTAGCTACTGATTTTAGGAGATTTTCAACACACATCAGAAGTAAAAGCAAGCTAGGAAGTTACCATCAACGGGGCTTTCTAGCTTGGGGTAGATGATTTAAGGGTCGGTGGCGGGTCTCTACAGGAAGGGAAAAAGTGTCGGAATTTCCTCCTACACAGAACCCCACAGTTACCATAATAGGATGTCTAGAAGAGTTCAGAAAAAGTAAGCTTCTTGTGAGGCTTGGCGGACCTCCAACTTGTGACACTCAGATCGCAGAACCCACTTGATAAGAAGGATCTTCAGTGGCCTGGCATGGCATGGAAAGGCAGGCCCTTTGAGAAAGAGCATCAACGAGGCCAAACACGCAGCAAACCACGCTCTCTGGGTCGCTCTTTCCCCTCTCACCCAACACAACACTAACGAGGCTTTTCTCGCCGCAAGAGCCCGTCTCTCGCAAGGAAGGAACAACCATCCATGACTGACGACCCCAACAGAAAACTTCAAAACCCTCGCGTCCTCGCTTCCTCTTCTCCATCAACAACCCGACTCGCCCCCAAAACCCCTCCTTTAGACGCACTCCCAAGGTTTCTAGTTTCTGCAAGGCCAATTCCTTGCCCTTGGGAATTTTGATTTTTCGATCATGGAGCTTTCATCAACATAACCCATCTCCATCACCCCGAGCCAGGGAAAGGCACCCACCGACATATCACCCTCTCAAAGAGTCATAACCGAGGCCGATTCCTCGGTCGGAAAAGACTCGATCATGTTTTCAATAGCGCTTGGTTGGGTGTATGTCGTTATTTTGCACTTCTGTTTTCTCCCTCTCTGTGCTCTTCCATGCTAATCAAACTCCAGGAATTGGCGGTCTAGACTGGTAATGTCGTTCCCCAACTCACCACAGAAAGGATAAACCCCCCATCGCATACACTTCAGCCTCGCCAGGGAAGGAACAATTTTGACAATACTCGACCTCACGACAACCATGCTCAGGGGAGCCGAGGTGATGTTTTTCGGTGACCACCTTGCCCACGTCAGGGAAGGAACGATCTTGACCTCAAGACAATAAACGCCGAGAGAAGCCAGCCTAGATAACCCTCGTTGTACCAGATAGCCAACTGACTATACCTACTGTGGACACCATCAAAAATATGGAGAACACAGGGTACTGCGCTTTAATGAATTATGAATCTGCTCTGAAGGCTTCTAATTATCGGCCAGCCCTGTAAGAAGCGTCAATAGCAGCCTATGGGAAGGCCCCCCGGCCTTTTATTTCGTCCTCCGTATAGGTAAACTCGACTATTTTGAAGGGCAAACGACTATTATACTGCTTTTGAAACACCGCCGAATACCTATTACAGTGAAAATCTCCAATAAAACATTATTGTCGTCGAAACAAGATCAACAAACAACAGGAAAGAAACCCAAGCTGTGTACAAAGTAAGTCGGAACAAACCCCCCAACTTGTCCAACTTCCATAACGTATATACTTCCCCTTTACCTATTCATCCAGTTTCCCCGGAAACCCAACTCTTCCATCTCCTCATATCGCCAAGATTCTTCTGCACATCCCAAACTCCATCTTTGTAATCACTCATCTGTCTCCCACCCCTCCTTACACTTTTGATTCCAACTTTTGGAGCGATTCTCCTCGCATTCCCACTTTCGCTTTCAATTGCACTCTCGCCCTCAACGGTTCCCTCTTCTCTTCGCTCTTCTCTTTCCCCTTGCCGACCCGGTAAATCCCCCCACAACCTCTCAAACCACTCATTCAAGTTCTGAACCACTCCCTTGGCAGGTTCCGTTTGTCCAGCAGGAATAAATTCGTATTCCACAAGCGGTTCTTTAAACCCCAAAGAATGTTTCCCATAATACCATCTATCCTCAAGTGCCCCCCTATCATCATCAGGAACAATATACACCTCCCTGACCGATCTCTCTTTCAATGCATAAAGAGCATTTCTCAACCCATCCCAAGTCCCATCTCGTTCTCTCAACCAGAGTTTGCGATCTAAAGCTAGATACTGCAATTCTGGGAGTTCAAGAAAGGCCGAAGGGGAAGAGAGGAAATTCCGAAGATGGGGTTGGGAAAATTCTGGTCCGAGGTAAACTGTATCTCGGTTGTAGGAGATGTAGATTCTTTGGGGTGCGTAGGGCATTACCTTTTCATCTCCGCCTGGACCATCGGGCTTGGGGAAGTTGGAGCGGGGACGAGCTTGGTATTCTGGGTCTGCGTAAGGGTTTTGGGGGTGGTAACGCCAGGGGATGTATAACTCGGATGGATTATAGTCTTTCCAGAGAGAGATACCAATCTCTTCAAGTTGATATATCCGAAGACCTTCAAGGCGGGATTCTCGGCTGGTGTGTAGGATTGAAGGGACGGTGTGAGGTCCTACACTTATCTTGAGCGGTGAGAGTTCGTGAGCTGGCTTCCAGGTTCTGAGCTCTATTACTCGTGATTCTGGGGTCGAGAGGGACCATATTCGGACTCGTAGCTCAGGGGGTAACTTGACGAAGTTGGGAAAGGCTGTGTGCTTGAACTTTGGGGATTCTAGACTTGATTTTTGCTTTCTGGAGACGAAACGAGAGGCTGTTGTAGGAGTCCATTTGACACGGGCATGGGGAAAGGGATTGGGTGTGTAGTAAGCGAGCCCAGGCCCTAAAGGAGCAGGCGGAGGTTGTGGGACTGGGGGAGGGACACCAGGAGGAGGTGGTGGAGGGGGAGGGGGAGGGAGAGCAAGTGCAGGCGTGTAATACGGATCGCCAGTTCCCCATCCAGTGTTGTTAGCTGTTGCAGTACCCAGCTGCCTTTGTGATGTGCATACTGAGCATTGACATGTTGTTGACATGGAATCCGTATTTTGACGGATGGGCTACGATCAATTAGCGACGCACGAGAGTGGAAGGTGTAATGTAAACTTGCCACTCTGAAGATCATTGCAGCCCAACACCAACTCCCAGTTCACTTCCTCTATCAGAATCCACATTTCTATGGAGATCGTCGTTCCTTTCATATATCTCCACCACTGTGCCTCTCGCCCATCTCCAATACATTTCTCACTCCCCTCCTTCACCCAATTGATTCTCGCTCCCCTCATTATTATCATTTCCATTCGTATAAGCCTTACATCGTCAGCCGCGCCTTTCATGGTGAGGCGTTCAAAATATGCGCTCCAATTGACCAGTAGTGTTGTAGTTCGCAAAACACAAGGCTGGCGGCCGCAGAAGCGACCCTGACTGAACCTCCAAGCGGGTCCAACAAGCTGCCCCTCCATCATTAGGCAAACTCTCAATGTCCAATAGATCACCAGCCTCACTCACGCATCACAAAAATATCCGAATAATCTCACGGTCACTTTGTCACCAACGAGCCTCATTCTGGAACACCTGCACTAAGACTTCTCTTTTCACCGCCCGAAAAATGACGACGAATGGCGCCCCTCCTCCCACCGACGCCTCGCCGCGGAAGTTGAAAATCCTCATGCTGCATGGTAAGGCTACCTCCAAACCCCCACCGAGTATAGAAAGATACATCACGAGCTAACTCTTACCCCAGGCTTCACACAATCCGGCCCCCTCTTCCGCTCCAAAACCCGCGCCCTCGAAAAACTCCTCATCAAAGCCTTCCCCGCAACCCCCAAATCCCTCTACCCCGGCGGTGTTTCCCTCATCTATCCCACAGGTCCCATACTGCTTCAACCCGCAGATATACCCGGCTTCTCGATCTCCGACGTTTCCGGCGAGGAACGCGATGCCTGGGGATGGTGGACGAAATCTCCTTTCTCTGCTGCCTCCCACCCCACAGGTGATGAGAAGGATGTCGAGTATGCGGGGTTGGCAGAGGGTATGGCTGTGATGAGGGATACGATAAAGGAGAATGGGGGTGTGGATGGGGTGATTGGTTTCAGTCAAGGGGGGTGCGCATCCTTATTTGTTGCTTCACTTCTTGAACCGGGTCGTGCGGAATCATTCAAACAGAAGAATAAACTCGGGGGAGAGGAACTAAAATTCCTCGATGGTTGGGAAGAGTTGCAGAAATTGCAGCAGGAGAAAGTGGGTGGGTTGAAATTTGCCGTTTCATACAGTGGGTTCTTTGCTCCAAGTGAGAGATACGAGGCCTTTTACGATCCAAAGATTCAGACGCCCAGTTTACACTTTATCGGGAGCTTGGATAGCGTCGTTGAAGAGAGTCGTCCCCTGGGGTTGATAGACAGATGCGAGGAAAAGACTAGAAAGGTTGTCTACCACCCGGGAGGCCATTTTGTACCTGTTGGAAAAGAGATGGCTTCTGTTTTGGTTGGCTTCGTGCGAGAAAGCACAACAGTGGTCGAAGATAAGAAGGAAGAAAGTGTCGAAGATATGGATTTTCCATTTTAGAGAAACATATTACGACTCGACGATTTGCATAGCGCGGAGTTTTTGGAGATATAGACAAGAGATATTAGAATCATTGCTCACGGGATTTTTGATACCTAGAGTCTAGACTAGTATACAGAGGTATCAAAATAGAAAAGAAGCTATTAGAACAAGTCCATGCCTTCTAATGCACCTTTCCAGTCTTTGAACCCTTTGGTGGCTTCGTTGGTTGAATTCTGGCCATCATTTCTTCCTTGGTGATCAAATGATCGATTCTCTCCAACAAGCCCAACAAGCTCTTCATGTTACCACTCCACTCATTCAATACATCATCCGCATCTCTTGGCTTAGCAAAGTTGACAATACGTGCAGGTCGATCAATCTTGGCGTAGACGGTCTTTGCAGTAACCAACTCGCTGATGTACTTCTCAGTCTCATCCTCTGTCAAGTCGAGAAGTTGTGTCAATCGTGGCATCTGGATTCGGGTATAGTATTTGGCAATAACGCGGACATTGTGCTCAATAACACGCTTTCGTAGGTCCTCCCATCTTTGGTTGGCCTTTGCATCTGCAGATTGTCCTGGTGATACATCGAAAACATCAGTTGAGCAGAGATGAGGACCGAAGAGCTTTGAAACCTCCGGCCATCGCATGAGTTCATGGACGGTAAAGAGCTTCAGAAGTTGGGCTTCGAGGGGGACTTTGGAATTTTGGGTATCTTTGTGGACGCGGTGGAGGAGGTCGGACTGTTCGTTGTCGTATGGGGCTAGGATGACATAGTAGATAATTCGTTGCAGGACCTAAAGCTGTTAGTTCGTGCTAGACTATTTCAGGCCAATAAACTTACTGATTGAAGCTTCGATGAGTCCTCCTCCACAGCCTCGGTATCGAGAACTTGTCTGTAATGCTTGCAAGCATCAAGATACTTGTCGTCGTGCTTCGCCAGGGTGATTTGTTGCTCGTAGTATCGTAGCTTCAAATCTGTGACATCATCCTCGATGGGTTCTGGCACATCTTCCCCCCTCTCTCTTCTCTTTTCGCGGGCCTTCTTCTCATTTGCTACCTGCTCTTCAGTTTTTTTAGGTTTTCTCGAAAGGTATTTGGTGCTGATCTTTCGGCTCAAAATTCCAGCTTGTGTCCAGTCATCATTCTCTATGCATAGCGCAACTTGGGCCAAAATGAATTCTGTCTTCTCCCGTCGCTCCATAGAACCAAATGTTTCAACCTGCAACTCGCACAAGATTTCTGCGGCGGCCTTCAAGTCGCCCTGTTCCTTCTTGATGTCCGACAGAATTCTGGTAACACGAGCCCGCTCAACCTCCACGAATATCTTTCCCTCGGTGACCGTCCGCAGAGTCTCGATGACTGTCAACTTTGTGGCCAAATCCGGGGTCGCGTCCAAAAAGCTCATCACCACCTGAACCATATTCGTTGTAGCTTGTTTGAGTTGGCCATGTTTCTTAGAAAGTAACAAGACTTGCTCATTCAATAAACTCCAATCCCCAGAATCTTTGCTGATTGTTACAATTGCGACAAGAACTCGAGATGTGGATGCGAGATCTGATGCCTTGCAGGTTGTTAGTAAATAGAAGGCTGGACGAGGACTATTCGGGGCGCACCTGTCTGGTTTGTTTCTCTAAAGCTGTGAGCTTCTCGATCGCTGCTTGGACATTGGTCTATCGAGCATCGATGTTAGCAGATATACCAATAGATCAATGCAATGAATGAATTACCCTTGCAAGCTTCTCGGCTTCTGGAATTTGTTGGTCGACTTCCTTGGAGAAGTCCTTGTCAGGCTTCAAGATCTGGCCGTCCGACATGGCTGCGGGAATCGTATCGAGGATTGGGGGATGATTGTTATCTTGGGATTGACTTGTATTGTGGAAGAGATTGGCGGGAAGAGCGGTGGGTGGTAAAATAATTACAAGTTGATGGGGTTTAGGTACAGCTTGACGACGCGGCGCTGATTGCGCGCGACAGGTAGCTGCGACCCGCCGTATCCCCATGTGACCTAATATTAATTCGCTAAGGGAAACATTAATAACGAGTCGAGTTTCTTTTCAAAAGCATTCCTAAGCCGGAGGTAATATCGATTCCTCCAGATGGAATGCGAGTGCCACCTTGATAGTGTCGATGATAGTTCACCTTACTTCGTACTAAGGTTTACTAACTACGAGCTCTACTTTAAAAGAAAAGATAAGATATTTAAATAACTATTCTAAAAACTAAAGCGTTCTAGGACTATTCTAGAGTAGTCCTAGAAGTTAACTATTAAGGAGTTTCCTAACTATCTATTTATAAGACACTTCTTATTTTAGATACTTTTAGAATAGTCTTTTTAGAGAACTATTTAGTATTATCTTAGTTTTAAAAATTAATTCTAGAGATAGAGACTATTATAGAATAATTTCTATCTCTAGAACTATTCTAGGATAGTCTTATAAAGCTAGAACTATCTCAGACGCTTTAGCTTAAGAAGTAGAGATTATATATAAACTTATTTAAATACTTAGTATCTTTTATAAAGTCTTAACTTTAATACTTTAAGAATATAAACTTCCGACGTATATAGCGACGTATAGTACTAGTTGATTATATACTTCTATATAGCTCTCTTTTCTTAGAAAAAAGCTATAGAGCTATATAGCTTATATATACTCTCTTCTAAAATAGTTTTAAAATAGTTCTAAAGACTATTCTAGAATAAATATTCTACTTATATAATATCTAAAAAGTTATAAATAGTTAAGAATAATCTTAAATAAAGAATTATAATAGCTAGTTATCTTAAATTACTAATATTCCTAAAATTACTAATACTTATATATAGAAGATATTAAGTTTTAAAGTTATATATTTAGCTTTTAGCTCTTATTATTTAGTATTATTTATATTAGAAAAGCTTTAATTATTATTATTAATAAACCTTTATATTATCTAATCTTCTATATAGAGATACTTTTACTTAGAAGAATAGAAAGCTAATTTAGTTATTTCTTTTATATTAGAGTCTAGTATCTATATACTTTATTCTACTAAATATACTTCTATATATCTCTTCTATAGTTATATATAGTTTATACTATTATATAGAATAACTAAATTCTTCTTTACTAGAGATAGCCTATTATAATATCTTATTTAAGTTTATTATTACTTCTAATTTAAAGTTAACTTAACTTAGATTTAGACTCGAATAACTATAAGCTTAAATTACTATAATATTAGAGACTTTATAAATAGCTAGTAATATTATAGTTTAGTATCTATTAGTTAGCTAGTAAAACTATTTTTTTAATATATTAATAAAAGTAGAATATACTTAGTATCTCTAAAACTTCTAATAACTCTCTTTATATAGAGATTATTATATATAATTTAGATAGTTAATAATAGATAGTTACTAGAAGACTTTTAAATTAACCTTTTAAATCTCTTTTATTAATATCGATCTATTAGAACTAGAAGCGACCTTAGATTCTTCTTAAGCTCTACTTCTAAGTATAGAACTATCTATTAGAGAAACTAGGTAAGTACTCTTTAAAAGATCTATAACTTATAACTAAACTTCTAGGAATTAAAGATCTTATACTAATAAGAGTAAGAGCTAAGCTTTCTAAACCTAGAAAGACTAATAAGACTTCTCTAATCTAAATAAGATATAGAGTATAATAAAAGCTATAGAGGCTAAAAACTAAGAAAGTAAGAATTAGATTATATAGCTAGAAATTATAATAGAAAAATTAGAGAGACTATATTCTATAAATATAGTTAATATAAGAAGATATATCTAATTAGAAAGTATTCTTACTAGTTATATTATTTAGATAGAAAGAAAAGAAGAAAGGAAATTAGAATTAAAGAAGAGTTAGCTATTAATATACTACTTATAATAATAGCGAGTACTATATAATTATTATTTAGAACTTAATTATTTCTAATATATAGCTATCTACTCTTCTATAGTTAGAAAAGACTAGTTTAGCCTTTTCTTCTATATTAGTACCTAGTATTTATATACGTTATTCTACTGAATATACTTCTATATACCTCTTTAATAGTAGTATATATTTCGTATTATTATATAAATAGCTTAGAGTAAAGTAAAGACTTTTAGTATATTATAAAAGCTTTTTAATACTAGAAGTACTAGAAGTAAATATAGTATTATTATATAATATCTAAACGTTTATACGTTTCTATCTATCTATCTATCTTCTAACTATATCTACTTATATACTCTATTTTTATAAAAGATTTCTTATAAAGTAAACTTTTACTTAATTACTTAATTTATTACTTAGTTTTTTACTTTATTATACTTTCGTAGAACTAGGTAGTATATAGAGAGATAGAAGACTAGTTATATAATTATATAATTCTAAAGCTTAGATAGTATATAAGCTCTAATATTTCTAGTATTAGAAGTTAGATAGTAAGTTAGCTTTAGTACTAAGAGTGCTAAAGCTATAGCTACTAGTATACTAGTATAGCTAGTATAGCTAGTATAAAACTATTTTACTAATAGATAAGAGTCTTTTATAATATAGTTTAACTACTAAAAGTTATTAATAAATAATTTAAATAAAGACTTCTAGTAGTTTAACTATTAAAAGGTTACTAATTAAAGTATATAAATATATAATAATTAAATTATATAAGTAACTTTAATTTATAAGTGACTTTTAGTAGAATATATATTATATACTATTAATTTTATTTAAAGAAATTTATTAAAGAATTAGATATTAGTTTCTAATAACTATAAAGTATAATATAATACTACGAAAATTAAGCTAGTAGGATCTATATATAAAAAAGAATACTTATATAAAATTAAAAAAGGCTAAATTTATATAATAGTCTTAAGATATAAATATATAGTAAAGTAAGAAAGATATTAGAAGTTACTAGCTTTAAATATTTAATTTAAATAAAGAGATTATTAATAAGAATTTATAGATTTAAGAGAAGGTTAAGAAGTTGTAATATTAGTAAGTAATTACTAATAATTTAACTACTAAATTTATTATTAATAATATAAAAGTAAAAAGTAATACTTAAAGATATATAATATATCTACCTAGAACTAATAGTAGACTACTTCTAATTAATTTACTAGAAGGTTCTACTAATTTTTTTAATAACTATATAGTTACTATTAAGTAATATCTAAATAACTTTAAATATAAGATAAAGTAAGATAAGATTATTTAGATATATTCTATTAATATTATTAATATAATATTAGTAGATAATATAGTTACTAAGAAGTCTTTAAGTTTTAAGAAGATAACTTAGAAGCGATCCTAGATTAAATTTAATAATACTTCTAATAGTAAGCCTTAAACTAATTTAATAACTTTATTTATATTATCTACTTTTAATAACTAATCTATAAATCCTTCTATAAAACCTATACTAGAATCTAGTTTAAAAACAACGCTTATTATTATAACTATAGTTAAGAATAAATAAGTAGTAGATACTTCTCTAGTAGTATCTATTAAAGATAATACTATTTCTAATACTACTATAATTATAAATAATACTACTAAAAGAGACGCTTAAAAGAACGACTTCTTAGATTTGTTATCTACGAAATTAACTCTTAACTTCTTTACTATTATTACTTATACTAGAAACTCAAGCTATTATTATATCTCTATAAACATCTCTAGAGAAGGTAGTAGAGTTAGTTATATTACTAGTAGTAGAGAACGTAGATAAAAGAGTAAGAAAAAGGCTCTTAGAAGACGTTCTAGTATAAATACGCTTTAAGAGTTATTTTAGTAATCTCTTATATAGAAAAATTAGAGATTTAATTATATAGATAATTATAAGTATTATTAGACGTTAATTATAAGTATTATTAGACGTTTAAAAGTAGTTTTTAAGAGCGTTAGTAGATAGATAAAGTAGTAATATTATTTTTAGAAATTAATAAGTCTATTTCTAATCTTTAGTAGTTCTCTTTATATAATCTACTAGGTCTATTTAGATAAGCTCTTATATATAGTAGATACGTCTTATCTAGTTAGTAAATTAGATTAACTTCTTATTACTATACTTAAATCTAGAGATACTTATATATAAAAACTTTAAAATATTATATCTTTTAAATATAGTAATTTATACTTTCTAGATAGCTTTATAGATATAAATAACACTATTCTATATCTAAATTAAAGGCTAAATAATTACTTTAGAATATTATAATTTTAAGCTATTTTAAGTATATAGATTATTAACTTTTACTAGTAGTATAGTAAATTTACGAATTAGGCTTAGCGCCTTAGTAGAGCCTTATTAAGACTTTATTAGATTATATTATACTAATATCTAAGGCTTCTTAGATTACGTTTTATAATTAAGCTAATTAGAAGCCTCTAATTAGTATTAGTACTAAGATATAAGAGGTTATAATCTTTCTAATTTAGGCTTTATTAATCTTATATCTATAAGACTTCTAAGGCCTCTAACTAGTAGATTTAATCGCTTATAAAACTATATAAATGTCTTTAGTAATAATTAATTATTATATAATATATAAAACAATTATAACTCTTTTAATATATAGTAATAATATTCTAGTTATAGTATTTCTTAATTAGTTATTATATATAAAGCCTCGTCTTATATTATAGAAGTATATATAATAACGTTATTAAAGAGTGTAAAATAGAAGATTAATTAATAATTAAGAGTCTTAAGACTCTATAGAATAAGTAGTATATTCTTATCTTATTTATATACTTCTAGACTAATTTTACATACTTTTATCTAACTATACTATTATACTAACGACTTCTATACTAAAGAACTAGAAGATATATAAGTATAATCTTAAATAATTATATTATAGTAAGCGCTAGAATTACTACTAAATTATCGCCTTCTTAGAAGATAAATATAATCTTAAAATATTCTAGTATACTCTTAAATAATATCTAAAGCTTTAAAATAACGATTATAATATACTCTATACTAAAAACTTTAAGAGAAAGTAGAAGGAGAATTAAGAGCTAAAGAACCTTATATTTATAATATAATATTATAATTACTTCTAAAATATAATTCTCTATATATTAAGGTAATTCTATAATTACTCTAACTTTACTAATAATTATTTAAAGAATATATAAGATTTCTAAGAATTATACTTTTACTATATATCTAGAGCTAATAATAAAGTAGATAATATTAAAGAGAGAGTTAGTATTATTTTAAAGATATTAAAAGTAGATTAAGCTATATATTAGAGTAAAAGGTAAGTAATTATGTCTCTTCTAATTTTATAGTAAGTTTACTAATAATTATCCTAGATACGCTTATTAATACGTTTATAGATAATACTTTAAATTTATCTTATATAAAGACGTTTAAGTAATTCTTTAAAAACTTAACTCTTAGAAGATTAAGAATCGTAACTCTAAGAATTCTAATAATCGTTATAAAAGAGGCTAATATAGATTCAAGAGACTAAACTACGTATAATTAATTAATAGATATAATAAATTAGTAGTATATAGCTTTTAAATCTATAGAATTATTAACGTCTATACTAGGTATCTAGTAGGCGTATAAAATAGTATCTTAAACTATACTTAAGTAGTTATACTTAAATTCCTCTTAAATTATATTAAAGTATATATCTTTCTAAAAGTCGTTTAATTAGATAAGAGAAAAGAGATTCTTTTACTATCTATACTTTAGATATATACTTTCTATTATCTAATTTTCTACTAATCTTTCTAAATTAGTATACTCTATATATTATATCTAAGAATAACTTAGATCTCTCTTTTTAAAAGATATATATTTATAGCTCTTCTACTAAGAATTAAAGAATTAAGATATAGTAGAATTAGATAATAGATAGCTAAACTAAAGAGTAGAAATAACTCTTAAAATCTTTTATATATACTAGTATCTTTAATTCTAAATTAATTTATAATATAATTATATTATAATTTATTTATATATAAAAGTTTTAAGAGGAAGTTATAGGATTTATTAATATATATAATATTAATAATATATAATAGTAGTAACTCTATACTAAGTATCTTAAATTTAATATACTAGAAAATAACTTCTTTTATCTACTAGATAACGTTAATAACTATTAGGAATTTATCTTAGATTATATATATTATATATTTAAGAGTATCTCTTAAGATATTAAAGCTCTTAATCTTAATATCTATCTCTTTAAAAAGATCTACTAACTTTATAATACTCTCGTACGCTTTATAAATAAGGAATATACTCTTAATACTATTACTAAATTACTTAAAAATCCTTATATATAAGTATATAATTATTTCTACTAAGTACTTCTAACATATAAGTATAAGTAATAAAAAACTAATATTAGAGCTCTCTAGAAGTAGAGATACTTAGATTAAAGCTATATATAAGTTATAAATAATTAAGAAGAAGTATAAGAGAGAGATATAAAGAAAGAAGAATATATAAGAAGAGGACTTTATAAGTAAGATAGAGGAGAATAAAACTAATTCTAATAGTAGAGATAAAGAGAGTATACTTAAAGAGATATAAATAGCTTTAATTTTTTAATAGAAATTATTATTTATTTACTTTTTAGTATCTTTTAGTAAGGAATTCGATAAAAGTTTATAATTAAATTTTTTTAATTAAAAGTTTATAAGTAGTAGCTCTATCTACTTATGTCCGTTCCGTAAATATAGCATTTCTATAGATATAGTGAAAATCCAGGCCTAAGTAGCAACATTTCCGGCCTGATGACACTTAATCCCTACACCCTACATCTCTCCTTAGGCTAGTATCCTCGCGCGCGGCTAATCCTTCTCAAAGTGGACCTTAGCGGCCATTCACCCTATGAACGCTGCTCTATTTCCGCGCATGTTAGCGCAGAATATGCCGATAACCCGGCTACCTCGAAAAGGTTGAGAGGAGTCTCACAATCTCAAGCGCTTCGAAGCATTGAAGCTGGCACGCTCTAGAGATAAGCGGTCCCTTCACGGCTTTGCTCCTGTAATCTCCTAAAGGTCATTTTGGAGCTAAACTCTGGCGGTCTCATCCTGAGGAGGCCTACTAGGTAAATAAGCTATATAAAACACCTATTTGAATTAATCTGTAGTATTAGTATATATTTATGAAATATTTTACAAACCTTATATTAAAAGATCTCAGAGCGGAATATTAATAGTCTAGTAGAATAAGTTAATTAGAATTAAAGAAAAAAGAGCTTAGCTATCTCTCTAACTGATATATAAGTGTTCTCTTTCTCTCTCTCTCCTTCTTTCCCGCGTCTTTAACTTTCATTTAACTTTTAGAAGACTAATTTTTACTAGAATATAAGAGAAACTATTACGTGTTACTACTTGAAATATATGAAACTTTATAAAATTTATATAATTGCCGAGTTCATTTTATATAATTCATGAATTAAATTCAGCCCTTAGTTTTAGTTTAAATAGTACTCCAATTATAATATCTAGGTTTTCAAGTTCATTTGGGAGCTCTAATCCTGTTGACGGGCGCTAAGTGTTCGCAGATGGCATTTGAAACATCTCGATGATTTCTCAATCGCTCTGCGGCATTTGGGCGACTGATCATCTCAGTGTAAGCGCCTATTTCCAGTTTGGGTTCTCGGTCAGCTGCAAGGTCGCCCCAGTGGTCAACATTTGACGTTCCAACAATCGCTTGCTGGTGTCTGGAGGATTTTCTCAGCTGTATGAAAAGTATAAGTATAGGTACCTACCGAAACATGAAAAGGTAAATCTTCTATTCCCGTATCTTTTTCGATCGAGCATCTATATCCACCCTTCTAGCATTTCCTCGGTTGTTCCCAAAACCATGGCAACCACCTTTCGGCCGTACGGGCTCATCCGAACCCCATTACAACAAGCACTGTACCGCAGAGCCCACATCGCAAACATCTACGCTTCGCTAGACAATCCAAAGGAGTCCGAAACCGTGGCTCTCATGGAAAACGTGTTATACAGAAACATCTTCTCCGACGACAACTTCACTGTCAACTCGCAGCAACCACCAACATCAAATTCAAGACGCCGCTGTGATATTGTTGTCAGATATCTTGAGCAAGGCGGCGACGATATCAAAACGCTCTGCTTTGCCGAATGCAAACGAACAAACGTGAGCCAAGCCTATAACCTAGAGAGATTGGAACTGCAAGCCTGGGAATACTGTACCGAGTATCTCCGGTCCTTGAACCAAACAGATACAACTCAATACGTCTTTGCTGCAACAATGGCTGGCGCGCACGTTAGGCTATGGAGGTGTGACAGGGCCAAGGACAAGAAAACGGTTGTGCGCTGGGATGGATGGTGGTCATTGTGGCAGACGGAGGGCAAGGAGAGTTCGGTTGGGGATTGGGAAGAGTATTGGGACATTGGTGATGAAAGATATGGCACGGAACTTGAGAGGCATTTCTCTTACATAACGAGATACCCGCCTACGGTACATGCGGGCCAGACCGCTAGTACCTACGGTGAAACATATCGGACCCCTCTCGCCTCTGGTACTCGCCCAGGACCTGCCGGCCCCTCGAGCGCAGGATTCACTCCGCCATACGATATGACGACCAGTACACCTAGTGATGTTCTAGCCAGCACACACCGTGGCGGCGAATCAAGCTACACCGGCCCTCACATGGAGTGGGATCCTTCTGGAGGCCAATCTGGTGGAATTAGTGAGTCGTCGTATGCACCTCCCGAAAAATCACTCGTGTTGGGGTCGAGCGAAAGCCAACGTCTCGTTGTCTCCGTCAAAAGACAGCCTCCTATGACTTCTAAAGATGATTTTATCTTCAGAGACTCCAGTGGTGAGAAAAAGATAACGAAAGCTAAAGATTGGAAACCGACAACACACGACGGAAAAGCGGCGATGAGGCACCGAAAAGGAGACATAACTTATGTCAGTTTTGACAATATTAACTAATATGTCTACGGGTGGTGGTGGCAAGGCTGGCTCAGTTGTTTTAGTTTCATTTCCCTTTCGGTATTTTATTTCGTAGTGTGCTGCTTTTACGCTTCTATTTGAATGAACTCGTTATTACTGTTGCATCAGACTCTCGTCTGGAACAACTTGAAGCCCACCTGTCCATTGTAGGATTTCATCTTGACGTTCTGAAAACCACCAGGCGATGTGCTATAGGTATCTTAGCGATAGTGTTATTCAAGCAATTGGACGGCATTACCTGATCAAAACTGAATACTCGAATTTCATTGTCTGACGCGATTTCAGCCTCATTATCCAAAAAGCAGACATTGGTGACAAATGCTAGCATCCCTAGCTTATTCATTGTGAAACATATCCTAGAAATGCTTGACCCATTTCTGTTATGAATGCAGCAGTGCTTTGAGCCATGAGATGTGTGCCATTGGCCCAAGGCTACTGTTGGACCTTTGATATAGTGTGCCAACAGCCCTGTGCAACGATTGCCAATATAACACAAATCGACTTTCTTGAGTCCCCTTAGCGAAGCGACTGACAGGAACAACCCTGAATTAGGGTTGCCGATCGCAGGAGATGAACCAGCGTAGGAAAGAAATTGAGGCTTCAAGGGGTTATCTATTGATGATGTCTCATCGCCACAGACGCCGATTCTCATAATCTCTCTTGGAGAAGTTTCGTAAAAAAACCCTGCGACAACACCCCTTTTCTTCAGAAGAACCCATTTGTATGCGTCCTCCATAACAAGTCTTGGCAAGATATATGGGCCAAAGGTGTATAATCTCCCCAACGTCGTCTCAATCTGTAGAATGTATCAGCAAACCGCAGGGTTGAATGCTATTAAACTGACCGTGAGCGATGGTGTTGCGAATAAATAACTCGGCCCTGGAATAATACGTAGCCAAACGTAAGCTATTTTTTCGCCTGGGCAGAGCGGGTAGTATAGAGCGACACCGTCACGGCTTCCTGATGAATATGACGTTCCCTTGAATTGAGCTTCTAGCCCAACCATCCCATTTCCCTGCCAATAGATGGTGAGACCACTTGTGTAGAGTGTATTGCTGCATAAAGGTAAATACCGGAAGAAGCGTTGCTGTGGCATGATACAACCATAGATGATTTCTCGACCGATGAATGAAAATATCGCCCCATCCGGATCGGTAAGGGAAGCCGGAAAATCGGGTCGATCCCACAATATCTGATTGGATGTTGATACCAAGCTGGAGATGCCTGTTAAATTCAAATGCTTCCGAAGTCAGTGAGAAATTCCGTTAGGGATGAGAGACTAATTTACATTGTAATGGCATCGAAGGCCAGGGAGCACCCCCTTTATAATTCCGTACCAAAGTCGGCCAGCATTCGGGTTCTTGCCAAGCCAGTCACTTTCCCAGTCATGGCCCAGCAGTTTTATTGCACAAATTCCACTAAAATTTATAATAAATTTCAGTCCGGTTACAACGCCAAGAATTTTGAGACCGCTTTCAGACCCTCCATCATCGGATTCTTCGAATAGGTGTTGAATATACCTGGCCCCGAAAATCGTAATCGTCTTGGCAGATAAACGGGACCCTTCATCGAACCCTACAATCCAATCAGTGGAGCCTCGAAGATGACGAGCAAGCCGTGAAGTTTCGCCCGCAACCAGCAAGAAGGCGCCGTATGCTGTCCCTGGCGGAATATACTCCCAAATGCAGGATCTCAGTTCCGCAGGTAACTCCGATAAAAACAGGGGTTGGAGAGCTTGATTAGGGCAGTACAGGTTGGCCAGAAGGGCTTGAAGGCTGGCCTCGGAGTAAAGTTGGCCGTTATCTTCAATGAGGTGGTGCCAAAATGGGGATTTCTCCATGCTTCGGACGAGCTTGTAGAGGTCCAATTTAGTGCAGCCGCTGAGCCTCCAGAGAAGGGTCGAATAACACCAGTCATGGAAACAAAATGCCATGTTATCGATTGGTGTTTCCCTATCGCGAAAGCGCCCGATGGTGACATTTTGGGTAGGTGCATGCCCAGTCAGGGGAACATTGAGTTCCTCATCGTCCCAATTGAACGTCGACACATCAGTCAGCCCGATTTCTGTTTTGCCATTTGAATCCAGACACATAACTATAGCAACCTTAGTGAGTGAGTGATACCCGCATGAGAGATTGGATGGAGCATACCAGCACGGAAGGTATTCTGCCAGGGATCGAAATGTGAAGCGACACCCAAAGGGAACTTAGAACGGCATAGACCGCAACGTGCAGTACTCATAAAGAATCTCTTTGCAGGCTCCATGGCAGACTGGTGATGAGGAGAAGGTTTATCCTTAACTCAAAGTCTGACTGCGAATGTACAGCTCTTGAGTTTGAGCATAAGGGGAGAATCGAATTGCTAGAGAAGGCTTTCAAGAATGTACTGTTCACTTGGAAGTTGGACCATATGCTTCCACAAAGGGTGACCCAGGTTACCTTCGTGAAGACTTTAGATTTGGAGTAAATTTGAGGATCAAAAAGCGTTTGTTGATAGATCATGCCGTCAGTCGTTTGCTAGCGGAGCTGCGGCAATCCAGGGCCGGCGTAAAGTAACTCCGCGCGCGTAGATTTTCAGGACCGTCATTGATTACTAATAAATTACTACTGTGGCGTAGGGTGATGCACCACTGTCGGCGGTTATGTCTCGGAATAAGTGAAATCAATGGAGTTTTGCTAAATCCCCTGACCCTTTTGACTAAATCGCCTGATCTAACCAAATAAGGATATTTTCCGTTCGCGAACACTACTAAAGTACAAAATCATATATTACTAACCCTTATCCCTAGCCCTAACCTATACCCGATCCCTAACCCTAACTAACCCTAACTAACCCTAACCTCAAAAACTAGGTTACTATCTCTTAGAATAGAGAATTAGTATTATATAAGTGTGATAAGAGTGCCTAATCGGGTTAGAGTCAGGCGATTTAGTCAAAAGAGTTAGGCGATTTAGCTAAAGCTAATCAATAGAGCTATGTCTTAAGTCTCAAAGATTAAAAGCTTTAACGCGAATTCTCTTAAGTTCTACTATAACGAACTAGATTCAAACTAAATACTCGAACTTAACCCCGTCTTTTCCGTTCTTAATAGCCTATCTTAATTAGTATAAGACATCTTTTATTAAGATAATAGATATTCTAAAGATAGATTAATAGTTTTCGAGTATAAGACTCTAGTCTAAAACCTAGCGTTACTAAGCCCCCTAGGCCTAATTAGTAAATCACGTGCTTACTCTACTAAAAAAAGATATAGATAATCTTAAATCGCGATATATCTAACTTTTAAGTATTAGATATACTTTCAACCGCGGCTACAGTTGTAAACTATTTATTTTTTATCTCTAAATAGCTTTAAATTAATTAATATATCTTCTATATTTACCTTTATAAATAGTAAGGTTATATAAGGCTAGGAATAGACTAAATTACACTCTTAGAGTATCTAGTAAGTTTCTCTTTTACTCTATAATATTTACTTCTCTCTACTTCTTCTAGAGCTCTTAAGAGCTTTCTAAAAGCTCTAAAGTACTTTAATAATATATACTAAGAACTCTTTAATATATAGTATTCGATTATAAGTCTAATATATCTATTAAGATAGAAAGCGTTCTATAAATAGCCTCTCTACTACTAATAACCTAGATCCTACTAAACGCGTATAGTATATACTCTAGACAATTCTATAAGCTTTATATATTTAAGAAATATTCTAATATATATATATAGTTATATAATATTTTAAATTAATACTAATAAGACTTAGAAAGCTAATAGAATAACTAAATACTATTCCTACTACTATAGCTACTACTTAATAGTCGATCTTATAAGTTAAAAGCCTCTTACTTTCAAAAGCTTTTACTTACTTTATTAGCTTATTATATATAATAATATATAATTAAAAGAGAACGTCTTATAATATAGTTAGAATTATAAATAAGCTTTCTTAAAAGTATATTTAATAAAGTATAAGTTCCTTAGTAATATAAGTAAAGCCTCTTAATTTAAGAGCCTTTTTACTAATCCTCTATATCTAAGCCTACTATCTCTTTAGTTATTCTTATACCCTACGTGCAGACGCGTTTAGTAGTCCGGTTTAAAACTACTCTTATTTAGAGTAGTTTTAGACTAAAATCTAGGTAGCTTTAAACTACGATGCTACTAAGCCAGTTTAGAAGTACTAAGATATTAAAATCTAAATTAAAGCTCTTTCCACCTCTTTCTAACATAGCTAATTACTACTATAAATGGGTATGTTACACTGCTTATACTAGCTCTTAGTTTAATATATATAAGATAGGCGCGCCGCGCATTTAAGAGGCTTTCTCTTTAAGAGGCTTTCTCTTTAAGAGGACTTTTTTAGTAGCTTTTAAGACTCTTTTAGTAGACTTTTTCGTCCTAGCTTATTAGCATTAGCCTTGCGCTATTCTAGAGGAGGTATATTAATTAAAAAGAAGGATAAAAGAGTATAAAAGTAGTAGTAGAAGTAGTAGAAGTAGTAGAAGTAGGTATTATAAGCTAATTTATACTAAAATAATCATTTTTTTAGTAGAGCTTTTTAAATATAAGATTATAGGTAAATTATCGTTGAATTTCAGTATTATTATATACTTTAGTAGAGTTTAAAGAATAAGATAATGATTTAAATATTTAGTCGCGTTAGAGCTAGAAATATAAGATTAGAACCGCGTTCTACTAAATCACGTAGAGTATAAGGATAACTGAAGAGATATCTATTACTTTTAATCGTTTTATAGAAGATTATTATAATATAATACTTCTCTTTCTTTAAAATTAATTTAGCTCTAACTTTTCAATTAAGATATTATTAAATATAGAGAAACGATCTAATACTCTTTTTACTACCTAGGATAATAGTCTTATTTAAGATCTAGATATATAATAAGAATCTAAGAGATATAAATATATAGATATATATATAATAGTACGCTATCTTGAATTATTATATAATAGTACTATTCTGAATTATTAGTATTCGTAAAACTACTAATACCTCTAAGTAGTACTAATATCTCTAGGCCGAGATTACGAATAACTAATACTTATATAAGCGAAGTACTAAAGGTATTAATATCCGATATTTATATATAGAAGAGATTAAGGTTCAGATATTATATATTTAGCTTTTTAGCTCTTATTATTTAGTATTAGCTATATTAGATAGAGCTTAGTTATTATTATTATTAGAACTTAGTAGCTTCTAATCTCTTATATATAGACGTTTATATTTAGTATAGAAGAGAGATAGTTTATCCTTTTTATATAATAGTACGAAATATATATAACTATAGAAGAGGTATATAAGAGTACGTTTAGTAGAATAATATATATAAATACTATAATAGTACGAAATATATACTACTAGCGAAGAGGTATATAGAAGTACGTTTAAGATAGAATAACGTATATAAATACTAGGCTCTAATATAAAAGAAAAGAAAAAACTATTCTTCTTCTATACTAAGTATAAACATCTATATATATAAGAGGTCTCTTAATCTTAGAGGCGTTTTACTCTTATATATACTATATAAGTAATATAAAAAGTAATCTAATTTAATACTAATTAAAAAGCTAATCTTTTATTTAATAAATAAAACTAATATTAGATACTTTAAATAACTAAATATATATAAAAGTATTCTAGCTAGTAGAGATATAACTAAATAAGAGATTCTCTCTTAATTTAAGAGACTTTTATACTTATTTAGTAGATAATACTAAAACTAGATACTTTAAATAACTAAATATATCTATATAATATATATAAAAGTATATTAGTTAGTAGAAATATAACTAAATAAGAGATTCTCTCTTAATTTAAGAGACTTTTATACTTCTTTAGTAGATAATACTAATACTAGATACTTTAGATAACTAAATATATCTATATAATATATATAAAAGTATACTAGCTAGTAGAGCTATATATATAAAAGTCTCTTAAATTAAGAAAGAATCTTCTATTTATTTATATCTCTATTAGCTAGAATACCTTTATATATATATCTACTACTAGCTAGAGTATCTAATATTAGTTATATCTACTAAATAAATATAAAAGTCTCTTAAATTAAGAGAGAATCTCTTATTTAGTTATATCTCTACTAGCTAGTATACTTTTATATATATTATATAAATATATTTAGTTATCTAAGATATCTAGTATTAGTATTATCTACTAAATAAGTATAAAAGTCTCTTAATTTAAGAGTATTCTCTTATTTAGTTATATCTCTACTAGTTAGTTTACTTTTATATATATTATATATATATATATATATAGTTAACTAAAGTATCTAGTATTAGTATTATCTACTAAAGAAGTATAAAAGTCTCTTAAATTAAGAGAGAATCTCCTATTTACTTATATCTTTACTTTACTATATTTATAAAATAATTATCTCTATTATTTATAAGTAGTATATAATATTTATATTAAAACCTCTTAATCTCAGAGGTAAATAAACAAGTTTTAAGTTAAGTTCTTAAATAATTATCTATCTTAATTATCTATATACTAGTACTTTTACTTATAATTTAGGTATATTCTACTATATATAGAGTATATCTTTATTTATAATTAAAAAGGCTTTATAAAGTCCTCTCTTAAGTTTACTAAATCGTTGTTCTACTCTAGTAAATAGTATATAATTATTAAGTTATTAAACTTAAGAGACTAGCTACTCTAGTTATATATCTTAGAGATATTCTACTCTAATATACTTATAAGATATCTTACTTTTCTTTAGTAAAAGGTATATATACTATAAATACTAGAGTCCGTCTCTCTAATCTCGATAAGGTTCTTATAAAAAGCCTTAAGAAAGGTATCCTAGGCCTAAGTAAAGTAAGTAATTAATTAAAGCTTCTTAAAATAAGAGATAATATAAGAAGTACTTATAATTAGTCTATTCTCTTTAATAAGTATATTATAGATAGTATACTAGTAAAAGAGATACTATTTAGTAATCTAAGAGTAATTAATCCACTTTAAAAGAGCTCTTATAAAGTATATATAAGGCTTCTCTTTATTATAATATAAGTAGAAATATTAGACCTCTTTTAACAAATTAGTAAGAGAGAGAGAGAGAGAGTATAATACTTACTTCTAAACTAGTATATTTTATAAAACCTTAAAGTTAGTCTAATCTCTTTACTATTATCGTCTTCTATCTACTTAATATAATAATATTTAATACTAAGTACTTTATTAATATAAAGTAGATATAAAAAGATAAGAAGATATATAGCTTATATTATATAGCGTTACTCTCTCCTAGCTTACTAAGACTTCTCTTTAACGTTACTCTAATTACTATTAAAGTCTTTTAAATCCTAGAAGCTATTTATATTATAAAGAAGCTTTAATTTATTCTTAGTAAGCTAGTATATAATTATTAAGACCTTCTCTACTTATATTCATATATATAAATTAGCTTCTAACTTTTAGAGATAAATAAAAGAGTAGGCGCTATAGTAGGCTAAGGATTTAAAATAGAGAGATAAGAGTAATTAATTAATTACTTATATAAGAGAGCTAAAAGAAAGTAAAAGAAGAGTAGATATACCTTTTTCTTAAATAAAGAGGTTATATATATACTTATATCTTTTAATACTAAAGAATTACTCTTAAATAGGCCTTATAGTATCTTCTACTACTTCTAGGTTCTTTAATTAAAAATACTATTAATAGAAGCCTTAGAAAGTAGCTACTCTTATCTTTTAAGCTTTTAAGTATAAAACTCTCTTAACTCTATTCTTCTCTTTATAATACTAAGTAATCTAAGAGATTACAAAGTTAGATATATACTTAATAAATCGTTTAAGTACTTAAACTTTATCTATTAAAATAATATAAGAGATAAAGCTCTTCTAAAAGCTTATATATTACCTTCGAGTACTAGTAGTAAGAGCGGTTTTCGAAAGCTTCTTAACGTCTTCTTATAAAAGTTTAAGATTAAATCCCTTCTTAACCTTAAGAGTAATATCTCTAAGAAAGGCGTTACTTACTCTATTAAGAGTATCTTAAGCTTTAAATATATTCTTATTAATATTTATAATATCTAAAGATTTCTTACTAAGCTTTTAAGCTAACTTCTAACATTCGAGATTATCTATAGTTAAAAGAGAATAAATAATTAAAAGAGAGAATAATTAAGAGAATAATTAATAATCGATTAATCGAGAAAATAATAAAAGAAATATTTAAATTAATTAAATTTCTAAAGTAAGAGTCTAAATAGAAAGAGATCGATATTATATACTATACTATAGATACTAATACTCTATATACTAGCCTCTCTATATATCTCTTAAATTTAGAAGCTCTAGAGACTAATCTAGAATATATATTATAAGACGAAGATATAGGTTTAGATATAGCTCTTCTATACTATTTAATTATCTTTTAATTTATTAGGCTCTTTTATTCTCTCTTAATATACCTCTAAAAAAGCCTAGAGTAAAGAAGAAGAAAGAGAGTACTCGATTAGCTTAAGAGCTTATATACTCGTCTCTTATCTCCGAGTCCTCTAAGACGCTTTATATTATATATTTAGCTTAAACCGATTTTAATTCTAATAATCGTTACTCTTATAAGCGATTTATACTCTTTAAAGCTACTAGACGATTTACTAAGTAAGATTTTAAAACATCTACTAAATTTACTCTTAAAAGATAAGAAAAAGACCTTTTTTTATAAGAATATAAGAAATAAGTAGTAGTTAATCTTCTTCTTCTCCTCTATACCTCTTCTTTAAAGCGAGCTTTACCTAGCTCTAGAACGTCTAGTAAATACTATATATACTACTACTACCTTTATAAGTATAAATACTAAAGTACTTATAATTACTACTTTTAAATAAGCTCTAATTTAAAGAATTTAGAGCTTTTAGCTTTAAAAAGAGTAGAATATAAGACTAGGATTAATACTTCTAGAATACTAATTTCCTAGCAAACGTTTAAGATCTAGCTAAAAGCTTCTAAAAGTTTAAGAAGAAAGAGAAAGAGAAAGAGAGAGATAATAATAGATATTCTTAAGCTTAGCCTTATAAGTATTACTACTAATAAAGTAAAAGTAGATATAGTTATAAAGTATAAGAATATTAAGTATATCTTTTAAAATTAAGAGTATAAAAGTACTTCGATTAAGATAAGAGATATATCTCTCTTTTTAAAGTACTAGAAGAGCGTACTTAGTATAGTATAAAAGGAGATAGCGACCTTATAACGTTATAAGATAAGCTAGTATAGTATAAGTAAATCTTCTTAAATTAAGAAATAATTACTAATATATTAATAGCTTTATTTCTTTACCTAGGATTATATATATAAGAGAGATTAGAAGCTCTTTTAGTAATACTTTAAAAATAAGAATAGAAAGAAAGTAGACGTAAAAGATATATATAATAACGTTAAATTAGCTTACTAGTAAAAGAATAAGATATCTATAAATTTAACTTAGAATAATTCTTAATTTAAAACTAAATTTAGATACTTTATAAATAAGAGTATATATATATATATATATATATAAAAGATTAACTAATTACTTAGAGATATTAGAAGTAGAATAATTATATAAGTACCTAGAATATATATATATATATATAAAAGATTAACTAATTACTTAGAGATATTAGAAGTAGAATAATTATATAAGTACCTAGAATATATATAGTAATCTAATAAAAGAAAAAGAAGATTAATTATATATAAATATCTTTAAAAGTATAAGATAATCTTTAAATATAATAAATATATTATAAAAAAAGTAAGAAAAAATATAGCCTAGCTAATTCTAATAAGTCTCTTAGTTTAAGAGACTCTTACTAAGCTTATCTACGCTCTATATATAAGTATATCTAATTATAAGTTTTAAAGCCTTAGAAGTAAAATAAGTATAATAAGCTCTTTTCTAGTACTTTTAGTATATATAAAAGCACTTTTAGAGTATAAATAAAAGAGATAGCTAAGAAAGCTACGTAGGTTAGTTAATAGTTTAGACCTAGACGTCTTATAAAAGTAGACTATTAACTACTTACTCTAGAAGCGCTTTATATACGTTATATAGTAAAAATACTATAAGAGCTTATACTAATAAGAAGAGAGCTTCTAATCTACTAGTTAATAGTTTAAAAAGCAGAGTTTTAGTAGAATAGATATTTTAGACATAGTAGATTTAGTAAGATAGAAGAGACTCTTTTAAACTAAGAGATATTAATACTTGAAATTTTAAAAATATAATATAAAAGGCTCTTTTAATTTATACTTAGTAGATTAATTAATTAGTATCTAATTAATCTATCTAATTAATTATAGCTCTTTTAATTTACTTTTATATACGTAACTTAAGTGTTTTTATTTTACTAGTATTCTTAGTTTTAATATTATCAAAAGTCTACTAAAGTGGTAATTTTTAATAATTTATTACTTAATACTACTACGTTTATTTACTATACTTTTCTTATTAAAATACTCTTTAAAGCTTAAAGAATTAATAAATCTATTTATCTTTTAATTTAAAGCTTTTTTAGAGAAGTAATATTAATAGAGAGCTATTACTAACTCTAAGATATTAGTAGTTAAAGTATATAAGTAGCTTTCTATAGATCGTATTTATATATATTACTTTAGATTATAATAGTAAGAGTTAAGACTATAGCTCGTAGTATATCTAAGTAAGAATACTAAAACTAATACTATTTTTAAAAATTAGACTATAAATCTAAACCTAATTATTTTACTTTTAAATTAAAGATATATATTAGCAAATAGTAGCTAATCTATATACTTTAATAATATCTTCTAATTTATATATTAATCTCTTAGTATATACCTAATAATTATCTAGATCTATCTAATTCTAAAGCCTTTAAATCTCTTTAATTAACTCTCTCTTAGAAGTTAGTATAAAGAGTAGCTTTTTTAGCTCTTCTTTTATCTACTACTAGACTTTCTTAATTACGTTTAAATTAGATAAAGAAGGTAGCTAATTAAAGCTAAAGATACTATATTAGAGCTTAGCTAAATAAGTATATTCTTTATAAACTTTTGAACTATCTTCTATAAAGATATAATTAGTACTAAGCTTATTAAATAGAGAGAAGATAACTAGCTTAAGAACTTAGTCCTTATATATACGAGAATTCACCTCTTTATAGCTTTATTCCTTCTCTAAAAAGATAAGAGAGAATTTATAAACCTAACTAATTATACTCTAAATTATAACTAATACTCTCTTTAACTAATAAATTAACTAAATATAGTCTAGACACCTCTTCTTCTCTACTTACTATATTACTTAAATTCTTCTACTCTTTCTAAGCTTAAATATATACTTATCTAATAATATAACCTTACGCTAATCCCTCTCTTTTAGATTTAAGACTATATAATTAGATATCCTCTACTACTAGTATTATTATATAAAACTAAGACGCTTTTTTACTTAAAGTTAGCTAATAAATAGATAAGAATATACTATATAATATTAGTAGCCTATATAGTATAGTTCTTACTAAATTATATATACTAATACGTTAATATTAAGAAGGCTTTAGACTTACTTAAACGTTATATAATAAGTAGTATAATTCGTTAATATAAATTAGATAATCTAGTATAAGTCTTATCTACTAAGTTTCCTTCTTTAATAAATCTTCTCTTTATATATATACTAACTTATTCTATTCTTATAAATCTACCTCGCTATAGTTCTAGGAACTTCTAATTCTTTATATATCTACTCTTATAACTTTCTATTACTTCGCGCTTATTATACTCTAGTCTTTTTTAGTATATACTAATTCTAGCTAGATTTATATATAGGAGAGAAGGAAAGGATTTAGTCTACTATCTTTAATTTAGTAACTTTTAGATAAATAGTTAAATTATAGTAGATTTTTAAAAAGAGAGTATTAGAGATTAGATAGAGTAGGTACTCTCGCTTAGATATACTACGAGCTATAGCCTCAACTCTTACTACTAAAAAGAGTCTAATTTAGATAATTTTAAGTATATTAGATATATAATTACTTATTATTTAAATATATATATATTAGTATATAGTCGAGTAGTATTATTTTAATAGCTTAGATTTAAAAGAGAGTATATATAAATAGGTGGTTTTAGAATAGGGTTAGGGCTGAGACTTAGCGCTCTTAGTATAGGGCTAGGGCTGAATAGAGGCTAGGGCTAAATTCCAAAACTGTTAACCGCTCCGTCTTATATTCTAATTCTAGAGCTTAGTGCCGGCATGTCTAAGAGGACGTTGGTCACCTTAACAAGACTCTTATTTCATGCTTCATGCTTTATGCTTAGCAGACTTCTTACTAATCCACGGTAGGTAAAATTTAGACGTCCTATCCAATTTACGCGAATGCACGGCGCCAGACTGGGGTATGTTGTCATCGCTGCTGCTGGAATTGCTCGTGGGCTTAATAAGGTATATATAGCGGGGTTGAATAAACTAGGTAGACTGATGAGGATTGACTGGAACAATAGATATGACCTCCATTTCATCTTCAGAACTGAGGACGACCGCAGAGGTGCCAATTAGCTCAATCTGCAACTTTCTTTGACAGCATCAGCAGTTTTATTAGTATATCGATCGAGTTGATTAGAATAAGTTCCCTTTTTACACTCTGTATACCACTAGACTAAAATAGAACTTAAAAACTCCATAGATACTAGAAAAATATATAAAAAATATAGACTAACTCTAAACTAACTTATTAATAGTTTTAGACACTCTCTAATAGCTTAAATTTATAGTTATTATGAAATTCAGCATTATTACTGAAAATTAGTAAATTTTAAGAGATGTAAATAAGGAACTTTTTTCTATTCTAGTAGAGAGTGCTAAGGCTTTAAAAGGAAGTATTAATAACTTATATTATATTAACTATGTCTAAAAAGAGCTATAGTAAGAGCAGGGTTTTAATAGTATAAATAAACTCGCCTAGTAATCATAGTAAGCTATAATCTATAAAAGATTATATATTAAATTTTAGTAAGAAGATATAGTAGTAGAAAAGTATAATAGTACGAAATATATACTACTATAGAAGAGGTATATAGAAGTGCGTTTAGTAGAATAATATACGTAGATACTAGGCTCTAAGTATAAAAGAAAAGACTAAACTAGCCTTTTCTAACTATAGAAGAGTAGACAGCTATATATAAAAGGTCTAAAACTAAATAATATAATATTAGCTAATATAAAAGCCTAAACTCTATAAAGTATATTTAAAAGTCTAGATAGACGTATATAACCTTTCTAAATTAGATAATATAAAATAATATAGCTAAAAGCTAAATATATAATAGCTAAACCTTATATATAACGAGTAACCTCGGCTATTTAGAATAGCCTAGATAGTAGGCTATTATAAAAAGTAAGTAAAGGTGTCTAATATTATAAAGCTACTTAATAAGTAGAATTTCTATAGACTATTTAAATATACTTATAGAGATTACTCTAATCGAAGTACTTACTAGAATTAAGGAAAAGTCCGCTAGAAAGACTTTAAGACGACGTCTTAGTATCGAGAGAAGAGCGCTACTACTTCCGGTTTAGTAATATCTCTTAGAACACTTATACTTGCTTTAGAATCTCTAAACGTTCAAAATCGACTAATAGAACCTTTCTACTCTCGAGGTTCTATAATATAATTAGTATATATATATTAAGATACTCTACTCTATAATCTAATATCTTTGTAAACTTCTCTCTCGTTATAGCTTAATCGCGTTCTATACCTAGTAGTAAGTCTCTACGTGTCTACTTATCTTTATATAGTAATAAAAGTAGTATATAAACTATTCTAACTCTAAAGTCAAAAAGTATAAATATAGAAGAGAGATATTTAGAAGATAGATAGATATAAAGTCCTTTTAAACTTTATCTAAGTATAAGTAGACTAAATCTTTATATCTTATCTTTTTAAACTTATAATTATAGTTTAAGTACTAGATAATAAAGACCTATTATAGAAAAATAAGCTATAAAAAAAAATATACTTTAACTTATACTAGTAATAGTAAATACTCTATTATAAGCTCTTTAAAAGTACTTTAATTAAGATTATAGTAAATTCTTTTAACTTAGTTCTTAGTAGTATATAAGAGAAAGAAATATATATAATATATTATAATTAAACTAAGACTTTTATATTCTAGTTATTTAGTAAAGATTTATTATATATTAATCTCTTCTACTTAGATTAAAAGAATACTACTATCTTTATAGCTTTAATAGACTTTATAGATCTATATTTATTCTTAAAACTAGTCTCTTTAAACTTAAGATAGTAGCTAGTTCTTTTATTATTATTTATAGTTCTTTAAAATACCTAGAAATCTAATTAACTCTTACTTAATCTTTCTAAGCTATTAATATAATTATAGTATATATTCTTATATTTTAAGTTATTTTTAAGAAGATTAATAATAAATTACTTAAGTTTAATAGATTAACTTAGAGATTAAAATCTTATTATAGAATTATTAAGATATAAGTTTATATTTTTAGTATATTAAGAACTAAGGTTTATATATATATATTTTAAGTCTCTTTTTTAGATATTATAGAATTATATTACTTTTCAGATTTTATTTTTCGTCTATATCTTATATCTTTCTTTTAGAATATCTATAAACTACTATATATAGTATTTAATAGATTTTATTATTCTATATAAATCTAATACCTTTATCTAATACCTTTCTTCTTAAGAGTTCTAAGAGAGTATTACTTCCTTAAACTTCTCTTCTAAAACTCTTCTAAAAGAGCTCTAAATTAGAGGAATTCCTCTTAAAAACTACTAAAATTAGAAAAATTTACTTCGAGATCGTCTGCTTAAATAGCTCTCCTCTCTTTAAATCTTCAACTCTCTCCTGTATCGAACACTTGTCTCAGATGACGCTAGCCTCAAGCCGCGCTAGTTGCTGTCGTCACCCTCTACTGCCACTTCTCTTAGATACTTAAGCTGGGAGCGGTTTCCTTCTCCTCAACCTTTCTCTACTCTCCTTCAACTCTTCTTTCGCCAACACGATCTTCGTCTTCATTGCACCTTTCAAGCTTCGACTTGTCTACAAGAAACTTTCCAAGTTCCTGAGTTGATTTCGATCTTTGACAGCTCACCTTCCTCCGCACTCGCAAGCGTCTTTCCTGGCTCCGCCTTTCTTCTTTCTCGCGACTACCTGTCGATCTCTCGAGCATCATCAAGTTATATCCCACACAATGACCAACACAAGACGTGGTTCATCTGGTGCCAACTTGATTACCTCAGGGGATCCTCCAAGAACCCCACCTACACCAAAGGTCAAGGTCCTTGCCAGATCATCTTCCCGAAAGGATGACCGCCCCAGAAGACCTTCGTTCATGTAAGTCAGATGTCCTTTGGGTAAGCCTCACCTTTCTAACTCAACTGCGTAGGAATTCCAACTCAATTGTCACCATAATCATTAGCCAAAACGGCAAGAATACTTTCTTCTCCGTTCACAAGTCCTATCTAATCGCCTTTTCGGCGTACTTCAGAGCTGCTTTGAACGGCTCCTTCACCGAAGCTCAAACGTTGAAGTTCGAATTCAATGATATTTCCCCCAATGTCTTTGACATTTTTGTCTCATGGGCATACACACAGAAGATCGTGGACTCGGCCGGAAAGGCCCCCATCTTTCGTCACCTCGTGGAGCTTTGGCTCTTGGGCGACCGCTTCCAGATCCCGCGAATCCAAAACGAGGCTCTCGAGGCTATGAACGGCCAGGCCGGCGAATTGAACAAAGTACACTCCATGATTTCGTTTCACCACGTTTACGATAATACGATGGATGAAAGCCCTCTTCGTCTTTTCCTCGCAGCCTTGTCGTCCCAATCCTTGATGAAGGAAGCCAAGACAATTCAATTGCCGGAGCAGTACCCTCATCAAATGCTGGTCGACATGTTCGACTGGGGCGCCACACACCACAAAAAGCTAGCGAAATTCACACAGGCCGATCTAGAGAAATTTTACGTCTCTCAAGATGAAGTAATTCAATATCCCATCATTGAACTAGGGAATCCACTGACAACTGACTAGTCAGCCCCCTCTCTTCGGAGTGTTGGCTCACTAACTTCGCCAGTCTCACCTTCTAACAGCTTCTCAAGCGGCTCCACTTTTGCTAGCGGCTTTTGAATTCGGGCTGGGCTTTATTGAGTTCTTGTTTGAAAATGAAAGTGAGAGGCTTAATTGTATTACATGTTACGGATGTAGTGGCTGATCTGTTTCGCAACACCTGCTGATGGTATGAGAATGGGTTCTAATGTTTGCATGTTTTTCTTCATCTTTCTTTCTTTCGAACTCAAGAGCTTACTTGTGTTCATCAGGTAGATCTTTGCAGGCAACTTCATCTGGAAGAAGGGATGTGGATATGAAGATGAGAAATCATGACTCGAGGCGTTGGTTCATAAGATGTCAAGGGTCGCTTTGTAATGATTTCTTTACTTTTGTTTCAATGCGGATATCATGCAGGAGTTGAGGGTCAATGGATGAGGAATTATGGAAGGCAGTCGGCTCTGGTAGCAAGTCTGAAATTTCCTGTACAATCAAGCATATCAAAATTTTCTCGAGTTGAAGATGATGATGAGCTGGGCTCAGATTTATCTTCACGCCAATGAGAAAGTCTACCTGGGCTCCCGAATTGCGCTGGAACTTGGCCTTGGGATGGACTGTGGGAGCTCAAGAAAGCTGGGGCCCTTGTTGTGGAAATGGGAATCATTGTACATCAATCACGACGCGGGATAAAAATCGGAAACAATTGAAAGCTTCGAAATGATTATTGACTCTTCTCTTCTGGTGTTAAGCTTACTGTATTGCAAGGAGCTAATTCCAAATCGTCTCCGCACTGGGTTCAACCTGGAGCCCTAAAAGACAGACGCTTGCTTTGGTCACTTCCCCCTTGTTGAATTATCCGCCATTTCCAACGTGACGTGCAGAGGCTCTTTTCCATAGAAAGTCCTGGGAATAATCCGAGTTCAAAGATGTCTTAGTCTATAGTCATTTCATGTCCCGGACTTCCTAAAAGAAGATGATCATCCTCTCTCTGTCTTTTCCTTCGGGAACAATCACTTCTGTAATCTTATTCACTTGGCCATATCTTCTGTAGAGTACATCATCATTTCCTCGATTATGCCACTTGAAGTTCGAGGGTGAGAGACATGTTCCCTGCTCCACAGGAGAAAGACCAAGTCTCAGGATAGCAAGAATGATAAAATAGGATGGTGTTGATTCGCTACTTAGGGGAATACAAAACAAAGCGTAAAGACATAGAAAATTAAACTTTCGTTTGACAAATACCGTGCTCCCAATTTGTGAAAATTGTCAGAGACGAGATCAAGGGAAGAGAATGAAATGCGGGGAACCTAGAAATTTCTTATTCACAGAGTCCCAGATTCCCATACAAGTCAGAATTGACGATAGGAAAACTGACAAGCAGAGATCTTGAGTGACACATACCTTTGCTTGGATCCTCTTCCGACATGTCCCTAGACTCGGAATCACCTTGTCCTTGGCCATGTAGGAGTATCTGCGCTAGCAGGTATTTCACACGGAGCTACAATGACTGGTCACTCATCCAGGTACAGTACACTTGGGGACCTGAGAAGTGCGAGGCGGAAAATTTGATGGGTATATAGATTCCGAGAACGAGAAGACTTGGTAACCAAAGTCATTCGATGTGTCATGGAAGGACCCAGAGGCCATCATGTCTTTCAATTCTTTCGCTGCGCCGCAAAGTGAACAAGGAAGGAAGATGATGGTTTTTTAGAAGGTCGGAAAGCATTCCGAGGCTAGCGGGGAATACACGTGACTTTCAAATAGACTTACGCTGAACTCCTGGTCAGATAAACAAACCAGCAAATATAATCCGTTCCACCTTGAAGCATTTGATACGAGGAAATGAGAGATATAAATCAGCGAGTAGGATTCAGTCACGTGGCTTGTTGCCTTTCCTTCTTCTGGTTCGCCATGCTGTTTGGATGAACACTCGCAAAGCTTGCAAGTTAACCATGGAAAAATTGAGCGTTTGTATGAAGTCGGAAAGTTATGGTTGATAGAGCGATTGGAAATGAAGCTTCCATGGGTACCGTCTCCCCTTCCCATAATCATTAATGACCAAAGGCAAGAGCGACTGACAGGATGACCACCATCAAACAACTCATCCACCCCAATCACACTTTAAACAACCCGATTTCCGAAGACCGCGTCACTTCAAGCTTTTGCTTCCTCCGTACACCCGGTCACCACGCGAATACAAGGTTACAAAGCTTCCACCCATCCCAGGTCCACCTTCCCCCCAAAAATAACGATCACAAAATCGCAACCCAGGTGCTACCAACCTAACCCAATCACACACATTGCGACTCCCACCAACGCTGAAACAATAATCGAATGATATACCAACCTTATCTCCTGATTTCAAGCGATTCTACTTCGAAGTAACATCAGACAACGGCGCACGTTTCAAGTACTTTCCAGACAATCAGGGGCTAAAAACCGCCTGATTTCTGGGTTAAGCGAGTATGATCGGTATGAAAACCATGCCATTTGTATCTGGGATATAAAACCTCTCGAATTTCTCTTTCCTTGGTTCTTGTTTCCTTCTCTCTTGGTAGCTGGACTTTTTTCTCTCTTTCAGAAAACTTATTTCTATTTATTTTTCACTGCTAGACAGTTTTTTTTTTGTTTTGCTTTGGTTTCCCTGCGAGTTCTACGAACGTACGGTTTTCTAAAAAACCCCAAGGAAGATATTTCCCAAATCCCCAAATATGCCAGCTATCGACGCGATTCATCGGGGTGTCACAGAGATGACCTCCGTTATCGTTCAACGAAATCCGCCTGCACAACATGAAATTCTAGAAGCTTTTCTCGTTAGTAGGTTCTCCCCATTCGTACTTACTCTTATGAAAGTTACTAATAACAGCAGTTTTCGTATCAATTTTCGGCGTCGGAGGAGCGATTGTGTATGCCATCAAACGATGCTAGTCTATTCAACTGAGATCGGAACAATGAAATTCGAATATCCGATCCGGAGACGACGAAGTTGTGGGGTGGGATAACTGCGCTATGTCCTTTTTCGACCGGCACGGGGAACGTGTAACTAATTGGGAATTAAATATGGGATTCGGATAAAGATTGAAAGGAAGGATGTGAGATTCTTCGAACAATTCAGGCACCCAACCCGGAGTTGGAGAAGGACAATGGCCTATTGCCTGGCGAAATTGAGGGACATGAAGACTAGGAAATTAAGAAGTGAACGCCGTAAAGGATTCAACAAATTTTGGCTTGATAATTCTTTGTTGGACGTTGGGACTCGAGATATCTGGGCCAACAACGGGAATGAGGGGAAGAGCGAGCAGAATGAGGATACATCGCAAGTACCACGAGGTCTCTGTGGTGGTTGACGAGAAGAAGAAAACACCTCAGACCAGCTTCAGCAGCACAAAAACAATTCAAAAACAATTCTTCCATACGCTCCTTGCTCACCCGTCTCTTAGCTAGTTCTCCATCTCAGAAACCCATTTGCCCTAAAAGTGAAAAGACTCATCTAGGTGGTCATTCTTTCTTATTACGGAGTTTCACTTCCGAGTCCATAAAACCTGGTTCTCTCAAGTAAGACTAGAACTTTATATTCTACCCGCAGTCCAAATTCCACCTTCCTTCAAGCCCTCAAAAGACACCCACTTCTCCAATATCCCACCCTACTCAACCCAAACAACAGAACTCAATCCATCCTCATTAGTATAAGTCCCCACCGTCCCAACCTCCAACCTTGCGACCAACTTCCCCAACTTCCCATCTTTCCCCCTCTCAAGAATCGCCACAGTACTCGAAGTTTGTCCCCCAACCGCAACCAAAGTCCCCTCTTTATTAACATTGAAACTCCTCGGGTAGAAAGAATACGAAGCACTAATTTCCACAAACTCCAACCCCCCCTTCTCAGCAATCTTAAACGTAGCGAAAGAGTCGGTAGCAGCACCAAAAGATTTATCATTCCGATTCGTCGCGTAGAGGTAAGATCCAGAAACATGCAACTCCGCCGCTTTGGGAGGGAAGATTTGCCCGTTGAAAGTGGTGGAGGGTGGTGTAACACCTGGAGGAAAGGTAGAGATGGTCTGTTTGTGGGTGAGGGAGAGACAGGTCGAGTTTGAAGAGGGATAGGAAACATCCCAGGCCGAGACAGCGTTCCCTAGTTCGTTGACTGTAAATAACTTCCACGCATCGCCCTTCTTGGAAAATTCGCCATGTCTGGGTCCATCGCCTGGAGCTGTTGCTGCACCAGGACAAGGGGATAGATACCCGGTGGTAGGATTGATGGAGAAGATACGTATGACATCAGCTCCTAGATCTGGGACGAGGATGAATTTCCCGCTTGGGTCGAGGAGGGTTTGGTGGGGATGTGGTTTATCTTGTCGTGGGTCTGGACCGGGGTTTGAGATTGTGAAGGTTTCTAGTTGGAGGGGGGTTGTGAAGGGGGGGTCTGGTCCTGGTTTTAGGGGGAGGGCGTAGGTTGTTAGAGTGGAGGGAGTGCTGTTCCTTGTGTTAGTTTTCTGTCTTTGAGAGATGTTTTTGGAGAAAAACTTACTACTGAACACTAGCAATAAAACTCCTCCCCTTCGGCCCTCCGTATAAAGTCCCATGTACATCATTCCCTGTGGTCTTAGCTTGACCGGTAACTGTGAGTGTTCCTTCTGTGGAAACGTTGTATTCGGCCATTGTTCCGTAGCCTTGCCATGATTCATCCCAGCAATACAGAGTTCTTGTGTCGGAATAGTATTGCAGCCATGTTGGCGTGGTACCACAACCTCCAGAGGCAGAAATGAGAGAAAGGGTTCCATTTCCAGTTGGATTGGTCTTCAGGGAAAGAGTGAAGAGTGCGCCATTGAAGTGAGAGGCCAGAAGGAGAGAAGTAGCCGCGAATGAGGTAGGAAGTACGCTCATCACGAATCCAATAACCAAAGTATGAGAGATTGGAAACATGGCGAGCTCGTTTTCAGAAGAAATTCTCTAATTATTGACTTTGTAGCACAACTAGGATCTCCAATCTGAAGTGGCCGGACGACCTACTTAAGCTTAATCGGTTCATTGAACCTTGGTTCTGAGCCTGTGAGGTTATGTTTTCCCCGCATTCATTATGATATTAGCCCTCATTGGCACTGTGCCGTGGTTCCTTACATGGTAAAGCATTGGGTGAAGGGAATACTTGGTAGCGAATGGAGGGTCCTTGGAGTCATACAGCATTCCGCCATTCGGCAGTTCCGGCTAAATGGCCAATGTCCATCCGGGAAATATCATCGATGTGAAAAAGCGGCGGCCAACCAATCTAGGTGAATTGCAATGTAGGCAAAGGCATGATACTATATTCAAGGGACGGGTCGTCTATCAAAGGCTTGCATATAGAAGGAATTTGCCATGCCAACTTCTATTGCCAGGTACGAGGCAGGTAAGATCTTACCCCGCATTATACAAGCATCCACAAACACTTCAAGTCTCAAATCAAAATTACCAGATCAAACAAGAACACAGTATATCACAAAATAGAAAAGCGATTTAGAAAAGCATCAAATGATATAAACAGAACTTTCAATTTGTTCTCACCCCTCCTATCCAAAAAGTAGACGGGGACAGGCTCTCTAAAATTTCCTCGCCAAAAAGCATGATATGTAACGACAGTTTTTTCAATGTGCCCAGCCAAAAAAAAAACAAATCGACGCCATGCATATGAAGGGTATGTATCAAGAATCTGACAAAGGAAACAAGATAACGTTCAAAATGTACAAGAATTTCTATCCATCCCCTGTTTCGTGTTCCTTCTCACTTTTCAAACCAAATGGGCGAAGAAGTGGTCTATCCATATCCAAAAATCAAAACCAAAGAGTCAAAATCACGCAATGCAAGAAAAGAAGCCAAAAGGCAAGGAAAAGTAGCTAGAGATCGAGAATTTACTCCTCAGTAGGAATAGGAGTTGGCTTTCCCTTTCCTCCGGTTTTGGTCGCAGTAAGAGTCTTCTGCTTCTTGCTAGTGAGAAATCCACTTGGTCCTCCATGACCATGGTGAGGACGACCAGATGGGTGTGCATATCCACCAGATGGGTGTGCATATCCACCAGTAGGGTGTGCACCACCTGGGAAGGACTTGATGGAGTGCTCTGGCTTTCCAGTTGGCTTCGCGTGGCCTGATTTCTCGGACTTGTGGTAGTGAGTTGGCTTTGCGTGTCCTGATTTCTCGGACTTGTGAGAGTGAGTTGGCTTTGGCTTCTCGGAGACGGAGGTAGCGACGACGATTGGTGGAGATTCGCCCTCGACTGGGGTAGCTTCATCTTGTTCTTCGACGTCATCTTCTTCACGGGTGTTGAGGTTGAATCGAGCCTTCAATTTATATGCGCCCTCAGTCTCGACATCGGTCTCGGCTGGGAGAGGGATGACAGTTGCGGTGCTCACGACTGGTTCCGTTTCAGAGACCAAAGGAGTTGGCTTTGGCTTTGGCTTTCCGCTGGCGGTTGGGAACGGGTGGTGGGTGGTTGGCTTGTGGCCGGTGGGGAAAGGCTTGAAGGTTGGCTTTCCTCCAGATGGGTGTGGCTTGAATGTTGGGAAGGGCTTGCCACTTGGAGCTGGGAAGTAAGGCTTGCCAGATGGTTTTCCATATCCTGGCCTTCCTTCCTCGGTCTTTGGTGTCTCTTCAACGTTGATTGTGTTGACTTCCTCTCCTGAGCTTCCATCTACAGTGGCGTATTTTGTGAAGGTGACTGGGACCTCGGCGGAGACAACAGGTTCCAACTCGGAGGCGATAGAAGTTGGCTTTGGGTGTTCACTAGGCTTTGAGTGTCCACTAGGCTTTGGGTGTCCACTAGGCTTTGGATGTCCGCCTGTGGGGAAAGGCTTGAAGGTTGGCTTGTGGTGAGAGCCGGTACCAGTGCCGATAGGAAATGGCTTTCCAGATGGGTGTGGGAATGGGCGAACAGAGCCTGTGCCTTTGATAGACTTGCTGAATTCATAGTTTCCGTACTTCTTGTCTTCGGCAAAGGCCTGAAACTGGTTAGTTCTGGTTTTGATATTGGGGAAGAAGTGCACATACAATTGGTGCAGCTGCAAGAGCCGCGAGGATGACTGTGGAGAAATGCATGTTTGTGGTTGGTAATCCGATCTGATCTTTCTGAAAAAGCCTACTGGAGACTTGAAAACGTGTTGATAAAAGTGTGTTTGGTAAAGAACTCGATGGTGCGATAAAAAGACCGAGAGTGGGAAGAAGTGAAAACCCTATCAAAGGAGTGTGATGGTTCTGAACTGTAAAAGATTGAACTGAGGAAAAGATGAAGAAAGATGCAGATGCTGAAGATGAGAGAAAAGAAGAGTTTAGAACAGAGAACGGGCAGGTGATATATACTTTTCCATCAATAACATACCAGTATCCCAGGTTCTCTACAACCCGCATGCTCGGTGAAAACCGAATCCTCCAATGAATCCTCCTGCCCACTTCAATCTCCCCCAGCTTTTTCCACCACCACATCTACCTCGAACACAAACAATTTATCATTGAAACAAATCTAATCGACCCCCCAAGTCTCTACGCCCCCCATCAGCCGCGTTCCTGCATGCCCGACCAACATATCACCAGAAGCGAGATGCGGAAGGAAGGGGATATGCATCGCCATTGGCCACAAAAAGAAGTTCAGTTGTCTGTTCTTCACCACACTGTTCGTCATCCTCCCCGCTTGCAGACGAAAAGCTTGTCTCTTTTGAAACGAAGCGAGCCTGGATGAGGAAGGATGAAATGCCGGCTTAGACCTTCCAGCGTACACTTTGCCCACTTGGGATGCCACTTTACATGTGGAAAGAAGGAGGTGTTGCCCGAGAATAAAAAGACCCGATTCGCACCAAATGATTCATGCATCACGCAATCGCTGGCTGGCTGACTGGTAAATATTTGCTCATGTCTAGGGGAGGATCTCGAGGGGCATCGGATGAAGTGACCGCTGGATGAGGCTTCCCCTCAACTCCCACAACACAGTCGATGATAGCGTACATCGATCGGATAAGACGGATGTCACTAGCAAACCCAGCTCGCTGAACGTGTTCATCTCATCGTCAAATAGAGACCAATACTTGATCTCTATTTACGATGTTAAATCCTACCGAAGTGCCTACCTGGGCTAGTCTAGTATCGAGTACGAGTACACGCGGCTCTCACCTACGCAGTGCAGTGCGGCGTCGACCTTCCCCGCGGGCCAGCACCCAGGCCAGGGTACCTTTTGCAGAGAGTTGAATCCTGTGGGAAGAGCTAAGAGAGGCGAGAAGCTTGTTCGCATCGCCAGCAAGCTGACGCTGGAGAGGTTGGCGACATGTTGGATCGTGATCGGATGAAGCTTTTCGTTCCTACAGGCTCTTCTCTCGCGAAGACGACGTCATGTCTTGGGAGGCAATGCCTTGTCGTCGTGAATTGTTGTCGTGAATTGTTGTCGTGAATATCTGGTGCTGGTCTCTCGTGGTGTACTTCGTAATTTCAAGTTCCCTACAGCAATTAACAATTAACAATTACAATTACAATTACAATTACAATTACAATTACAATTACAATTACAATTACAATTAAAAATACAGTACAAGCCCCCATCTCGCACCAAACTACCCAAAAGCACAGTGTACCTAGGCACTTCTAAAAAGGATTCCAAACAAATCTCCTCCACATCTTCAACCCACAACCTGAACAAAACCAGGTCACCCATCACTATGCCAAGACTAAAAATACCACGAGGGAATCCCACCAAAAAGGCGCCTGGTGGAGCCTAAGGATTCCCACCTACAACTAAACGCCAGTAAGCAGCAGCAGCAGCCACCTCACCTTTCAGGGTCCCTCTTCAGGTGTCTCTCTAGGTACCTATGCCTCCACCTACACGCCAAATACATCCCTTGGCCAGCGACCCGAGCAGACAAGAGCCTCCAGTTTCAAATCTCGACCATCTCAGGGCTGTGTATAGATACATCACCCAAAAAAAGGCCAAACGAGAAACGGCATTGATGACCGCAGTTCAGCCCGGGTCTCTGCCGCTGGGAACTCCGAGTCGCCGTCGTGAAAGTCCGAAGGATGCCGATCATGGGAATATAGGAGGAGGCTCATGAGTGTTTGAGGTTTGAGGTTTGAAGTTTTCCATCCTTTTTTCAAAGAAATAGAAAACATTCTCTCGAATCGCCGACTTTTCTCGAGAGTTTACTTGAATAGATTCAATGCATTCGTGGCGATGACTTTAGAAATAGAAACAGCAATGGAGGGAGACAGACTTGCTGCTGGAGGTTTGAAACTCTGAGGATTACAACACCAGCAAGATACCGAACGATACATCCAACCACAATCGCCAGCTATCCCCAATGACGACATCAGAGGAATACAGGAAGAGGCAGAGAACTCGATCTACAGAAACGTTAACTCGATCGTCTCGCTCACGTTATCTTTCTTATGTCACCACCTCCCCGTCTTTCTTACCTTCAAAGTGGACCAGCCTTCTCAACTATCTACCTAAAATATATTTCCATTTGACCTTAGCTTAGTAAACAGGAATTAAGTCGTCATGTGGGATCGGTAAACACTACAAGTTTGAGAGCGATTTACAAAAAGACTGAGAGGTCGAGGTCGAGCTCGAGCTCGAGCTCGTTCCTTTCCCGACATTTTCTCAATCCTCGACTAGGTACCTACTCGAGTATAGGCACCACCAGAGACTTACGGTCGTTCCTTCTCAACAGCAAGCACTAGCCACCTTAAAAAAGCTAGGTAGGTAGGTCTCGCGAGAAAAGTCGTAATACAATTAAAAAGAGAAGGCACGACCCAGTCCTCCTCATAGAATACCCAAACAATAAATTCTGACAGACATGATATACAAAGGCTGAAACCAACGAACCCTCAACAACGCCGCGAGACGCCAGAACAGAAGCAAAGAAAAGGTAAGATCTTACAAGCAAGTCCACAGCCACACTAAACCACAAGGTGCGTATAAGGTTGTGGCCGAGTTAAAGGTCGTCTCGTCTCGTCTCGTCACTCTCACCTAATCACCCCCCTTGCTTAACTGTCTCTTGCTCTTACAACCCTCATATCGCATCATACTTCCCAATCAAGCCATAGCATAAACTATCCATTAAAATCCGACAAAGAAGATCCGAAAGTCACCAGCTCACTCTGATGACAGATGACAGATGGCAGATGGCAGATGGCAGATGACAGACCAAGAGCAAGTTGCTTTCACTTGACATCAAAAACCCGAAAATCTTTAACGTATTTACTTCACACAACCCGATCAGCGAAGCTCTTCATGCAACCACTCCCTCCGTAACAGATCTTCCATGCAACATTACACATCACAGCCCATTTCATCCGAGCACGTCACTTCATGCACATCCTCGTGTTTTCACCAAAAAAATTGTGCCATTCCGTGCCGCGAGCACACATGCTGCCTATCCGTCTACTATTCCCCCCATGGAGTCATATACAGTCTTGACTCTCTCCCCCCTCTATATCTAATATTTCTCAAAGTCATCATAAAGTAAAAGAAAATTTCCAACGTGAAACCCAGACCCGAGAAACGCCAGTAGCAACCACAGCCATGCTGCCACGCAATTCTACCCTCGTGTATACCCAAATGGAGAAAGAAAAATGACGACGACCAATGCGTGCGATGTACGTGATCCCAATATCAGGGATAGAGCAAAGGAAAAATATAGACAAATAAAACAAATATATACTCAAGATCCCTCTTCTCCAAATCAATGTGCTTGTGCTGTGATCTCCTCATCAGCAAGAACATCCGGATCATGCATCAGGTCCATTCTTTCCGGGTTTCTCGAGACAGTGTCCGGCTCTTCGAGGTAGACTGTTTCAAAAATTAGCACTCCAGTACATCCATCCAATCGAGAAGGGGAGCTTACCATGCGGTCTAATAAACCAACTCATACAAAACGCAATCCCAAAACAACAACTCAGCACCACAAAAACAGTCTGCGGCACCGTTCCCACCGTCTTCCAATAAATAAATCCAAAAGTGATGGGTCCAAGAACTCTAGCAAGCGCGTGTAGCAGTCCTGTCGCCCCAAGTAACTGTCCAACCTTGCCATGAGGAACATGTTTCGTAAGAGCGGATTGCAGAGTCGGACTCCCAACTCCACCAAGAGAGGCAAAGATACCAGCGGCGCAGAACATGGCACTACTACTCGCTGTAGCGTAGAGGAAGTATCCTATGACTTCTAGAGATATGGCTACACGGATGATGGAGAGATCCAACATATCGGACCCAGAATTAGGCTCGGGGATGGAAATCCCAGATTGTCGACGCTGTTGGTTCGCTCGTCTGGTTCTGAAGATGTAGTTCATAAGAGGTAAGATAACGACGAGCGCAGAGACTCGAACGGTATTGGTGAGAGAAATGAATGCACTGGTATCCTCAGTCTTCCAATTGAAGCGGAATCCAGAATAGAAGACAATCACGTTCATCGCTCCCATTGCTACACCAAAAATAATAGTGTCAACACTTGAAAGCATCAAAAGGTTCATCCTAAGTCGCCGACTCGATCCTGGTCCAGTTGGCCAAAGAATTTTGAGGGGCTCGAAGATATTGGCGTTTTTGAGCGCAATTTTCCAAGAACGGCCATCACTCGTATGATTAGCGGCTTCGATGGCAAACTTCTCCCTTGCTAGTTTTTGTCGCTTTTTGCTGAGGGATTCGGGTACAAGTATAAGTATGGAAAGCATGAAGAAGATGTGAATGCCAAGTGCGATGTAGAAGATGGTCAAAAGCTGGCCATCATTCTTGAGGATGATTGCCACAAGCAGAGGTCCCAATGCGATGCCGGAAAATAGACATGCATGGAAAAAACCAAAGGTAACGGATCTCTTTGGTGGTGCTGTGCAATCAGCGGCATAGGCGTGTGTCAAGGCAAAACCAGCTGTGAAAGAGCCACAGAGTCCTTCGAACACTCCACCAGCTAGGAACCACCTGTAATTGACAGTATCCGGATAAGTTGCTGCTAGAACGGTGACGAGTTCAGACACAAAGCCTCCCATGCTACTAATAACGAGAAGTCTAGTACGACCATAGCGATCTGATAGAGCACCCAACTTTGGTGACATGACAGCACTGAGTAGACCGATAGTGACGGTCAAGAGAGTTTGGAACTTGGTAACCAGAGCCTGGATATCCTTGTTCTGACGGCATTGTTCGTTATCCGCGCCGAGAAGTATTGGAGTGGTTACGAATGAGGGATCAATACTGGATCTTTCCTCGAAATATTCCCGACAGATGAGGGAGAGAGTAAGGTTCATTTTGGGAACGAGTATTCCACCAAAAGCAACCGCGTATAAGAAGAAAGTGGGAATGAGCCAGTACACCTTTGGAAATTAGCAATTGTTTTTTAAGATAATAGTTTCCGTAGTACAAGTACAAGAATAACTTACGGAAGGTTTCCGCCACCAAGGTACACCATCGAAATCGCCTTGTCCTTCCCACTCATGTTCTCTGCTCTCTTCGACCTCTGCATCGTCTTCGTTGACACTTTCACTCCTGCTCCCACTTCCACTGCCCAACAATGGGGAACCTTCGCTATCGCCGCCCTTGCCCTTCCTCAGAGACCGTCTCAAGCTATCTTGTGCGCCCCAGGACTCTCCTCCCGATGTATAAGAGTAAGCCGGAAGGCTTTCCTCTTCTTGTGCCATCTTTGCTATCCAAAAGACCCCGCGCTGCTCGTTATCCTTATAATTCGTTTCCGTTATCGCGCATAGAGTTCGATTGCACCAGCACCGACTCAAGTCCCTTTGTCGCGATACCCTCCAAACCCGATCGTCGTCGTCGTCGTCGTCGTCGTCTTTGTAGGATCAAAAAGTTATCACTGGTGAAGCTTTCAGGACCGAAGGTTGTCTGAATACATCTGAATACAAAGCAATGGCAAACAACAACCTTATCTTGGCATCTGCTGAAGAGGAAGGTGCGCAATATCTGAGCGCGGCGGGCGGCGATTGGGCCAGTGTTGTGCCGATACGTATTCTATTATTTCAGGTTGATGTTTGAGCTAAAGATCTCGAGCGTATCAACGACTGCCATTGTGATGGTTCTTGCTTATTCCAGCTGTTATTGCTGCACCGTACCTAGGTACGTGTTTGCGCTGCTTGATAATGACATCGGCAATGTACAGGGATCACCAGGACACCAGGATCGGCTGTTAGGAATGTCCGACTCCTCCAAAGACTCAAAGACACCAATTGAAGACTCCATCTCGATGCAAGGTGACGAAAGCTTCTCAGGCTCCAACAATAACAATGCTGTTGGCCCCTTTTGCGATTATTTGCGAGTAACTGAGCTGGAATTGGCATTTTACGTACCTCGATGACATCAAAGGCTTATTGCGACCCATTTCGTCTCAGGCCTCCCGTAAAAAAGGTCCCAACAAGCATGAAGTGAAAATTGATCTAATTATTCTACACTTTTTACATTATATTTGTTTTGCGAGTCTTACAGGAATAATCAGGGGAGATGATTACAAAAATCAACTTCTGGGAGTTGGCCATTAGAGTGAAGGGTATAATTTTCTCTTCTTGGGATACAAGGTATATTACAAGGTTCTTTTCTTCATGATCATACACTTTTTGAAAGCACCCATTCTTTCTCTGATTACCCAGTCTTCTTGAAACCAGAAGTTTAGACGGCAAGAGTATCGCTTTGCCCCTCGCCAGCAAAGAACTTTTTGCTCGCTGCGCACCTCTCGCTCTTGCATCCTGGGCATCTCAAGCCCATCTGCTTGCTACATAACATTCCACTATCGAGATGTGTCTTTGCAATATCAGCCAACGCCTGAATAAACACCGGATGTCCATTCAGACTGTCTGCTCTCTTGACCGTGTCTGTGTGCCCGCACTCCCCGATAACTTCTTGATCTAATTCGAAAAGTGTTTCGATATGATCAGATGTAAAAGCAACAGGAATTAAAATCAGGTTCTTTTGACCCTTGGCAATATAATCTGTGACCGTGTTGCTTGTTTGAGCTCCCAGCCATGGTTTGGGCCCAACTTGTGACTGCCATACAAGACGATACTGGTGCTTGTTTCCTAATCTTTGCATAACAGCGTAGACCGTGGCAGCCACTTCAGCTGGATATGGGTCACCTAGGAAACATTAGTACAATTACTTGGGCAGGTTCGCGAGCACAACAAACCTCTGTTTACCACGTCCATTGGTAGACTGTGTGCTGAAAACAGCAAAACTACGTCGTCTCGAACATTCTCAGGGTATTCTTTGAGCTTTTCTTCGATATTTAGAGCAATAGCATCCACAAGTCCCGGGTGCGCAGGCCATCGGTCGATCACACTCCAGTCGATAGATCCATCATTTGCAATCTTAGGTCCAGCAGTCTTTCCTTCTAATCTCTGCCTCCATTTCCACAGTTCGTTTATACTGCTTCCCGTCGTCGAACAACTGTACTGAGGATACTGAGTGAACGCAACCGCTCTTCCGCCCTTCCCATTTCCAAACCCATCTTCTAGCAATTTGTTGTACATTTCTTCCGTCAACGGATTGGCGTATCTGAAAGCTACGTATGGTTTATGTGGTGCTGTTTCCGGAGATATCCTGTCGAGTATTTTGCACATCTCCGCCGCCTGGTATTCTGACCATTTTCGAATAGGTGAGCCGCCACCAATTGCAGCGTATTGTTTTTGGATTTTGGGAGTTCGACGTTTGGCGATGAACGGGCCTAGGTAATTTTGAAAGGGCCCGAGAGGAATTAGATCTGCGTCAGCCTGCAAAGCGAAAATGTCAGTTTAAGAACCCGGATATTAATTGCAGAGCACATACGAAGAGGCGGCTTAAGAAGTCCCCGACAGCATCAGTGGTAGCAGGTCCTCCCATATTCATAAACACCATGGCGGTGGGACCTTTAGAACCCGTAGCATCTTGTGTTACTGGCGGTACTGGAGTTGCAAATGTCCTCAATTGGTCTGCGCTATTTCGTTGCCATAATGAAGATGTGGGCGTGCTGGTGAGCTTTGCGATTGTATTTGGTGATGCTCTTTTGGTGAGCTGTGCTATGGGGGTTCGAAAGGCCATGTTGGAAATATGGAACTTTCAACGAAGAGCAAGGACCTAGGGGAGAATCGGAATATGAAGAAGACGTCCTCGACTGGCAGGAAGATTGTTCAATTGTGCCACCAACTTCTCACCTGGACGGGATCTATTCGGAGATGTACAGGGTTCTTTTTCTCCGGAGATCTGGCGATTAGAAAGACCGGGGCACAAAGTTGAGCCAATCGAATTATCTCAGTTCCTCAGCCGCTCTTTTGCCTATATATATTAGACATAGACTAAATCTAGGGCAGGACGGTTTTTGCTAGAGCGTCTAAGAGCTTTTAGTAATAGCTTTAGTAATAAAACGCTATTTAAACTTTATATTATCTATATTAGAGTTAGTTTAAAAGCTATTAAAAAAGTGATTTTATTTTTAGCTAGCTATAATTCTACTTTTTATTTCTTATATAGCTAGCTCTAAGCTAGCGTTGTGATTTATTATTAGTATACTCTTACTTAAAGTAGAGTCTATTTATATAGCTATTTATAAAATATAGCTAAATAATAATAGTATTAATTAACTTGAAAAATATAAGAGAGCTATATATACTTTTTAAAGTAATATATAGCTAAAAGAGTACTATTCTCTATAGCTCTAAGATACTAATAAAGATAAATATATAAGTAAAAAGAGTATTTTTATATAATTTAATAGAAGAGATTTTAATTTAAGAAAGTAGTTATTAAGATATTAATCTTTTATCTTAATATATTTAAACTAAATAGATTACTATAAACTCTTAAACTCTACCTAAACTCTCCGTACTAATTCATCGTAAACAGTACTAAGCTCAATGTAGATTTTGCGCCTCGCTTTCTAAAATTGTTCTTAATCTGATTAGATCCGCCTTGGTCACGAGACTTCGCGTTGCTTTTGCGCGTCTCCAACAGCTGCTGCCTGATGCTTTGCGAAACCACCAACACAGTTCAACGCCCATCAATTGAAGCCTCTCGGTAGCAACTGCCACAGCATTCAAGATGGCAGACGACAAACCAAGCTGGATGAAGAATGAAGAGGAGGATGAGGAAGAGGAGTTGGATGAAACAGTTAGTTACGATATACCTACCTTCTGGCATGGCCATTGCTAATTGTGCCTCAGAATTACATCTCACAGAAAGATGCGGTACTCTTCGCGATTGACATCAGCTCGAGCATGTTGAAACCTCCTCCACCTTCTGATTCCAAAAAAGCCGAAACTGATAGCCCGGCAACTGCTGCCATCAAATGCGCATACCAAATAATGCAACAGAGAATTATCTCAAGTCCAAAGGACATGATGGGAGTCTTGTTATATGGCACAGAAGGATCCAGATTCCCAGAGGAAGATGGGACTGTCCAGGAGGGTCTATTCCCACATTGCTACGTTCTCACTGATTTGAACATTCCCTCGGCTGGGGATGTCAAGACCTTGAAGGCTATAGCGGAGGACGACGAAGAAGCCAAAGAACTTCTGATCCCAACAGACAATACTGTAGCCATGGGCAATCTCTTATTTTGCGCCAACCAGATCTTCACAACTAGAGCACCCAACTTTGGATCAAGAAGGCTGTTTATCATTACGGACAACGATGACCCTCATTCCAGCGATAAACAATCGAGAACTCAAGCAACCGTCAGAGCAAAGGACTTGTATGATCTAGGTGTTATTATCGAGTTGTTTCCAATATCTCACCCAGGCCATAAGTTTGACCGCTCCAAATTCTACGATGTTAGTAATTAAGAGTTCGCGTTCTAGTCATTGCTAATAATTCTAGGATATCATCTATCGAGATCCAGCAGAAGGCAGTGATTTGGCTTTGGGGCCTACCAACTTCAATTCAGCTTCGGGAGATGGACTTTCACTTCTCAGCAACCTCATCACAGACATCAACTCAAAGCAGGTCGCAAAGCGCACTTTATTTTCCAATCTTCCATTTGAAATTGGTCCCGGCTTCAATATTTCCGTCAAAGGATACAACCTATTACAACCACAAAAACCCGCCCGGAGTTGTTATGTCTGGATGGATGGCGAGACCCCTCAAATCGTCATAGGACAATCTTCAAAACACGAGGAAGATAGTTCTGTGGCAATTGATAAGACACACATCAAAAAGGCCTATAAGTTTGGTGGTTCCCAAGTACTCTTCACACCCGAAGAGCAAAAGAAGCTCAAGGATTTTGGTAAACCCGTTCTCCGTATCATCGGATTCAAGCCTCAAAGCATGTTAGAATTCGGTCACTCCATCAAGAAATCAACCTTCATCTACCCTAGCGAAGAAGACTACATCGGCTCAACCCGTGTCTTTGCCGCGCTATGGAAGAAACTTCTCGATGACAAGAAGATGGGTGTAGCATGGTATGTCGCCCGTAAAAACGCCACACCAATCCTAGTCGCCATTCTCCCCTCCCCCGAACGAATGGATGAAAGCTCAGGCGCTCAGGTCATCCCAGCGGGGTTATGGCTTTACCCCATGCCCTTCGTTGATGATCTCCGCCCACCACCAGACCTACCCGCACCCATCATGGCACCAGATGATCTCACCGACCAAATCCGGAAAGCCATCCAACAACTACAACTCCCAAAAGCTAGATACGACCCAAGTAGATACCCTAACCCAGCCCTCCAATGGCATTACCGAATCCTTCAAGCCATGGCTCTCGAAGAGGAAATCCCTGAGAGAGCGGAAGATAAAACAATCCCTAAATTCAAGCAGATCGATAAGCGTGCTGGAGAATATATTCATAACTGGGGTGTACTACTCGGTGAGGTACCGGAAACGAGGGGTGTGAAGAGAGAAGGCGAGGATGAGAATGGACCAAGTAAGAAGAGCAAGGTTAAGAGTGAGTCTTTAGAGGGACTGTCCGTCGCCGATTTGAAGAAACTCGTTGAGAGTGAGAGCTTGAGGTCTTATAGTGTTGCTCAGCTGAGGGAGTTTTTGGCGAGTAAGAAGTTGGCGAAGACGGGAAATAAAGGAGATCTCATTGAGAGGGTGGAGCAATGGGTTGAGTCTCAGGAGTAGGTAGTTGGAGTGTTGTCATCACTTGGAGTTGCAGGTGAGATGCGGCGCATGGATTTGGGATACGTGTATGAGTAGGAGATATTTACGAATTGCATGATGGAAAATTGTGCTGAGGATATGGAATGAACGATTGCTAGGTCAGAGCAAATTCAAGGATTCTTTATTGTCGCGACTTCTTTCCAGTGAGTTGAGTCTTCTTTTTTTCCAGACGAGTGAAGATTGATCCTATGTGCTCCCCATTCGCCAGCAAATCCTGCTTTTGAATGCGATGCAAAGCCAAACCGACAACTCATACGTCGGTTGCATACTGAGCTCAGAAGAAAAATACATCACATGCATAACATGTGGACATGGTTCAACTGTCAACCGTTAAAAAACTTCGGTTGCATACAAGTATTCCCACTCGGAGCATCAATCTTCAACTTCCGAAGCACATCTTAACTCCGACTGATCCTCCGTCACTGGAACTCTGCAACCGCATTTTTGAGAGAGCTTGCCTCATCCCCAGTTTCACGGCCTATCCAATTGAGTTTAGGATTTAGGCGAAAAGGTTTGTTGATTCATCAGCCGTTCTGGCACTCTCGAGGACTATGTCCAATCCGGTAATTAAAATAATCCAGTCCAACAACGTTAACAAGGATGCGTTTTGCGGGTCTCTTAGTGGTGCATCTGTTAGCAACAGCTCACTGCAACAGCTTGACCCCGCCAAGCACCTAGGTATGTTGATATCCAAACTTACTTAACTATCATGTATTTAGAATGCTTAGCTCCAGACCATCTCCGGGTGGGAAGCTAGGTAAGACGGAAATGGCAACTTAATCGGCCCCCATCCATCACCTGTTATCTTTATATATAAGTCATCCTCTCTCCTCTTCAAACTCTTTCCATCTCCCTACTAAAACAACAAGAATCCTATCTTTCTATGCTCCTTCTTTCTCGGTCCGCCCCAAGAACTTTACCCCGCCTCATTAAACCCAAATCCCACCACCTACCTTTCCACACAACAACATCCACTCAGGATGATTTCCGCAGACAAATACCTAGCCTTCCACAAAGATCTCAATGGACCCGGCGATCAACGACCAACCGCCCAACAAATAATCAACGACGAAAACCTCGTCGGCCAACTCAAAGGACAAACAATGTTGATAACCGGTACCTCGTCAGGGATCGGCATCGAAACCGCTCGTGCCCTCGCTACCACTGGAAGTACACTCTTCCTCGCAGTCCGCAACATTCCCAAAGCTCAAGAAGCATTAAAAGATGTTTTGGAACCTGGACGTGTTGAATTACTGGAGATGGATATGAACTCCCTTCGATCTGTGAGAAAGGCAGCGAGCGAGTTTAGAGAGAGGAATGAGAGGTTTGGGGGGAAGTTGAATGTTTTTATCGCCAATGCGGGAATTATGGCGGTTCCGACGAATGTCAAGACGGTGGATGGGTTTGAATCCCAATTTGGGGTTTGTCATCTTGCGCATTTCTTGCTCTTTAATTTGGTTAAGGATCTGCTTCTCGCTTCTTCGAAACCAGAATTCATGTCAAGAGTTGTGGTGGTTTCTAGTATGGGTCATCATGCGGGAGGAATCCATCCTGAGGATAATTATGCCTATGAGGAGGACTGCGAATATCTACATGGCGAACGAGATCACGAGGCTCTATGGGAGCAAGGGACTTTTTGCTAATTCGCTTATGCCCGGGGGAATCATGACGGGGTTGCAAGTACATGTTTCAGATGAAGTGAAGGAAGGGTGGAAGGCCTGGGGGAAGATTGTGAAGAGTGAGGAGCAGGGTGCTGCTACTACGGTTTTGGCTGCTGTTGGGAAGGAGTGGGAGGGTGTTGGGGGGAAGTATTTGGAGGATTGTAGGGAGATTGAGGAGAAGGGGAAGACGGAAAATGGGGCTTTTGGATGGGCGGCACATGCTTTTGATGAGAAGTTGGAAAAGAAACTTTGGAGTGATTCTTTGAAGCTGGTTGGCCTGCCAGAAGATTCTTAGTTGTGTGACTTGGGATGTGCCTTTTTGGGTCTTACGCGTTGGATAGAAATCTAGAAGAGTAAATAAACGAGTGAGTTATTCTTGTCTTGCGACTTCTTGAGCAAACACCCAGTTCAATAGCTATCTACCGAATAGAAAACCCTCCTCACCTAGGGCCTTTGATGTGACATTCAGGTCCACCAAAAATATTTCCAAGTCTTCCGGAAGTTTAAGGAAAGAAAGTAGCTAACCATATAAGACCATTGGATGGATTATGTATGCTTTACTATCAAAAAATAAAGCTAGGAAGTTTCTGGGTCTTCTTCGTGGATTATGCTAACAGTTCACTATCTTACGGAAGAATGATAAATCACATTTCCTTTACGACACCAGGATAGGTACTGTAGGACCATATTTTAGAGCCTCTTTAGTTTCGAGCGTCTCTTACACTTTCTCTCATCCGCTCCGTTCCACCCTCTTCCACACTCAAATTCATATCCAGCAAGCTCCACCCAATTCCCCCAACCCATTTCCTCCTAAAACGGTATCAAATATGCACCTCAGGGAAATAGAGAAGCAATTGACACGTGAGCGGGTTGCTGAATGTGGCTGAAACATTCAAGCTTACCTGACATAGAACAGCTTACTCACAGCTTACTTGCAGCTTATCCGAAGGGTAGCAGCTTACTCCAAAAGAAAGAGTTAGACAACGAGAGGGTGCGAATATCAATTCACCTACCATATTTCTTTGGATAAATCTTCAGAACACTATCATCTCAACCTCGTGAATTTTATCCTTTGAGAGGAAGAAATAACGATGAACTTTGTTTCGACAAAATTCAAGTACAACCGTAAACTCCCACTAAATTTCAAGGGGCGGGTCGCTGTGGTGGTTGTTATGTTTGGGGGATGTTGATCGCCTCTAGGGAATTTCCTCCTGCGCAGAACTTCTTTGTCACCACCACAGTATATTTAAAGGAGCTCAGAAAAATGCCAAAAAAATCTAGAACGAATCTATAATAGCTAATTTATAAGAGAATAAAGATCCATCTATCTTAGTTATTTTATTGTGGTTTTAGTCTAAGTTTAATCCCTTTTTTCCAGGGAACAGAATCCGACGTTTTTGTAGAGATCGCTAAGCTAGGGAATGCCTCGCCAGAATTTAGGGTGGTGATCGCTGACTTTCGGGGGGCCACTCCCTAGGAATATTTTTTTTCGCAAACAACATCACATAAAGCTCATCATTCAACGTCAAAGATACACGAAAATAGGATCAAAGTAGTCATAGGATATCATTGCAAGCAAAATCAATCTAGGAAGAAAAGCGAAGCGGAGATTATCTTGCTTCTGGCGCTATCCAAGTCCCATTACCATACCATATCCCCGCCTTTGTATAATCTAAACTATTCCCTCCACTCAGATATCCAAATCTGAAATACTCCGAAAGTCCAGGGGAAGTCCTCACCCACTTGAAGTGATCTTCGGGTGGGGACGTCTCACCAAAATAGCTCCTGTACCTCTCAACATCATTCACAAGAATGCTAATTCCATCATATCCAAGCTGTGGCAATGGAATATTCCAACTGAATGTGATATCTGGGGTCTCTGACCACATGAAAGTCTCCGGCTTCAGGATAGTTGGGAGCTGTGACCCAAAAGCTCCGTCATTCCGGAGGACCCCTGGTATTTGCAGAACAGAATCGAAGCCCCATCGCGAGATTCCATTGATAAAAAGACCCAGTAATATTCCTTGATAAAGTAAAGATGGCCGTGTTTGGAGACTTGTTCCAGGAAGTAGTAGCAAAGCTAAAATATAATGATGGATTCGTAATTCGAGGCCAGGAAGGAGGAGACAAACCCCTATCGAGACTATTAAAATTCCGTAAAGAGCCAAATATTTCAGTAGTCGGTTTTCCAGTCTGAAGTAGTATACTTGCTGAGTGACAATGCCGACTATTATAAGGAGGATTATTGCAAGAGCCAGCTTTGCTCCGGGTTGTTGCTCTAAATCATGGGCCCTCAAACGTTGAATTGGGATCCACTCAAATGTGTAATTGGATAATGCCCCAAGCCAACATCCTCCTAGCCAAAAGAGCGTCTTTTCAAACTGGGCTGTCAAGTCTCTAAGAGAATGCCGGACACATATCCAGTAAAGCACAATGGAGCAGAATGCCGCTGGCAAAAATCTCCCTGCATAGCTCGAGAACAGTTCCGAGAGCACGGAAATCGAGAAATCGGAGACGCTTGGAGGGTCTGAGATCAGACTAACATGTGCAAATAAGATGGCGAAAGTTGCAAAAAACTGTACAGCCGCTGAGGTTGTAAATATTGAAAGTATTGCTGTGAAAGCCAGAGAGATGGCCAACAAACCCCAGCGTTGGTCTGGTTGACATTCGAAATCAGAATCTGATTTGAACTCGAAAGAAAGCGGAAAATAAGAGTCAAACCCAATACTTTCAATGCCATTATTTTGAGTAGACTGAAAATTATTGTGGGTACCAACTCGAGATAATATCCCACAGCCTCCAGTCTTATCACTGACAATCCCAGCATGGATAGCAGCACTGCAGATGAACGAATCCCCGCGGTAAACAGGACCACCAATAACCAGAGACTGATACCGAATTTCTTGGGAGCCGACAGCACGTGGATTTAAAACTTGGACTTGAGCACAATTCGCATCACAACGAAAGGCAAATGAAGACCCATTGAATGGCCGACACCCCAAGCCATCTAATCCACACTCGCTATCCTTATGCCATAAGGTCTTGGCACAATCAATGTGTTGTATCGTTTGGCCAGATCCTGGGGCTTTACCAGCCGCGGTACTCCTGTAGAGAATGGAACCAACAAGTAAAGCCCAAAGTAAGCAATAACTTGTCAGCACCGCAATCTTTCGCTTCCTCGTTGGGAAAACTCGATCCAGCAAGTCAACAGGATATGTTTGAATAGATGAAAACCATGGAGTAATAGCTTGGATTTGTGGCGGCTCAGGTCCTTTGAGGAAACTAGTAAGCGTGTCGGTAGCATGTTGGATTTTGCTAAGAAACCGGGAACTCCGGAAAGGGGGTATTTTTTGCTGTTTGGGTATTGTATCTTCATTGTCGAAGTCTTCGAGTTCAATAGAATCTTCCTGCAGGGGTTGAGCTTCCTCGTCAATGGCGTATGGATCTGCCTCGTCTTCCCTCCTCCCATATCTTTCTTCCGAGTGTCCGTCCATGGTGCCGAAAGGGTGGCGTATTCATCAGACCAGTTTACAGCGTCGTGCAGATCATTTCGCTCGCTTCTCAAGCCACGGAACTGTTTTGCTATAAGTCCTAAATTTGAGCTGACTACTGACGCGATGAGGTTGAGTGTCCCTTGAAGGATTCATGTCCAAGCAGTCGGCCCTTACTAAGCGAACCTGGCAATCCCTGTCTGAATTTTTTGGGTATTTGTGCCTTGCTCGCTCTCTCTGTTAACACGTTCACTTGAGATAATATTATTCAGTAGAAGATTTCTTTAAAACGGTCATATTTTGAACTTTTACCAGAACTTTTGACATAATTTGCCGTTTTCCCCTCTTCGCTCTACTCCCACTTCTGGACCACTTCATGTAAGAATTCATTTCTTTCTTCTATACATACGCGGAGTACAAGCAAAAGCCTATTGTCTTCCTACCCCTAAAAAGTTTAATATTGAACATGTTTCCCAACATCTCTCAGCAACTTATTTAAGAACACATTTAGTCGATTCGGATGTAAAAAGCATGGTATTTAACGCAAATACTAAGCAAATACATTTCTTTCCCACGCTTCTCTGTCCAATAAACAGTAATGGCACCCATAAGTCAAGAACCGAGAGGCAAATCAGAAACTTTTACAAAACCTGGTCTCCAGTAACAAGCCCCAAAAAGCGAACGCGTGGCTCTCCTCTGGGTATCTTTGCAACTGCTCGTGCTTTTGCCTCAATACAAACAATCCTTTTGAATGCGAATGCAAGTTGTTTGGAAGTTAGTCGATCTTGGTTGTCTCGTAGAAGAATGTATCTAGCAACATCCAACACTGCAATAAAGCAATTTAAGTTAATATTTACCTGGACTAGGCGATACCATGAGTTATCGTTTCCCTCGAATAGCTCTCTCTCTATGTTCCATGCGAGACCTGGGGGGGCCCTCGCAAGCCAGGAAGTTCTTCCACGTATCTTTGAACCATATCCACTTGTTTCTACAATGCTTGACATTCAAAAGTGACTTCTGACTATCTGAAACAACACTGCGGAAGTTTTTAAAGATAGTAGGCTATGAATCGGGCTTGAATCTAGCTCTCTTATTATTTTCTGCTGCCTTGAATTGTGCGCAGCATTCCTCAACAAGTGCTTTCATCATCTCAGCGGTCCAATTGAGACGTGGTGAGTTCTCGTCTCCATCTTTGGTCTTTTTGTCTATGGCATTGTCAGTTTTCTTAGGGGTTTTGCAACAGCGACATTTGGCTTACTTTCGGAAGAATCTTTGGTGGTGTTTGGGTCAGCAGATGCGGCTAGAGGGTGTTCAGGGACTAGTTGAGAAGAAGCCGAATCGCCCTTGCAAAGCGATAGCTGCAATACGGGGTCCCCCTGGTAGCTTGCCATATTGTGTGTTGGTGTTCAGGTTGAGGAGGTCAGATGAGTTCAACAATAACAAGCATGCGTGAATTGCATCTATGCACAGACAAAAACCCCACCAACTGAGTTGAAGGGGATGACTTCTTCGAAAGATTGTTTCCCTGTAAATCAGGCAGCGGAAAAAGGGATTCAGGGAATCTATTTGTACAATAATGCTTGACATTGAAGTTATCCTTGTTATGGAAAACAGCGAGCTACAGCGCCTAATTTGCTGCTCTTGGCCTTTTGCACCCCTCTGAATTCACATAACAGGTATTAGATGATCAATTGGAACATAGCTCATAATCAAAGAAATAAAAGCACATCAAAACAGAGGAATCAAAGCAAATTCTGAAGCCAGAAGCCCCAGAGAGGATTACTTTAAGGAAAGGCAACTGACTCTTAGTCTTGTCATTCGCTAATTTCTTCCATGACTTCCAATTCTTGACAAATCCCCTCCTGCGCGGGACAAAGGGAACCGACTATTACCGAAGTTCTTGAACTGATTTCATCATAATTTGATTTGATTGGCAACTTACAAGTCAGTAAGCGATTACAGCTAAGCCACTCTTCTAAAGTATAAAAGCTAGTGCTGAAGGTCTTATGAGTTATTTCCTTCAACAACAACTCTTCTTTGAGCTCTCAAAACAGGAGACTTACACTTGGCTACCCGACCTTTTTGTTCTCCAATTGTAATTGTAATCTTACATTCGAGCAACACAACAACCGGCAATCCTCCAATACACACTCTCCCAACAGTTGCAACAAAACCATGCAATTCACTACTTTAATCTCAAGCCTTTCGAGACTTCTCGCATATGTAAGGATACACATCGCCGTTTGGCAACTCCCGTATTGATATTTCACTTCCAGGTTCAAGCCCTTCCTCAACAAAGTGTTGATACCTCTGCCGTAGTCGAAAGCTCTGTCGTACATCTTGATAAGGCCATTGATGTATCAGCCTTGAGAAAGCGTGCCCAAGTGAATACCCATTTATTGCATCTTTCCAATTTTCACCTCTAAACCTTGCTTAGGAATCAGTCTGGTGCTGCTCGGATATGCCTGATGCCCATGGATGGTAAGTCTAATTCTTACTCAAACGTTTAAGCGAGGGGGCAAACATTCTTCTTAAGCCCCCCAATCTGTTGAAAAAAGAGACCAACGCAAATTCCGAAGTCTGAGAAAGCTAAAAGGACCACTCCATCGATAGAACCGCTGACTCAAACCACAGGCTTCCAACCGCAAACATTAATGCAGGCTTAAACATCGAGGTACTGATAAGCCAACAAAGAGCCTTTGTAATTCCTCCCCGTACTTGCCAAATTATTACATGTATCGGACAAGCATCGGTTACTGTTTGTAACGATACCATAGAGCCCACTCAAGTATTAGGGCGTCCCGTACATACCAAAAGTCGGAAACGACGACTAAATCGTAAATCGCAAATCGTAAATCGTAAATCGCAAATCGTAAAGCTTAGATTTCTAAGTATATAGCCCTTTAGAGCTAAATCGTAAATCGTAAATTATAAATTAATAAACGTAGATTTTTTAGAGGCTAAATTATAAATTGTAAATTATAAATTGTAAATTATAAAAGTTATATAATTAATAAATAATTGTAAAAGGTATTAAATATTAAATTAAAATATATTAGAGTAAGAGATATATGTATATAATATAAAAAGACTATATAAATCGACTTTTATTACTATAATAAGTTCTTAAATTATATTTTAAAACTAGGCCTTTTTTAAACTAATTACTCTAGATCACTTAATATTAAAGTAATTAGCTTGCTTTAAAAGCTTAAATAATCTTAATTTAAGATTATTTAAGCACTTTTAGCTACTTTTCTCGATTGTATACTAATTTCCTAATTAAGGTTAGCGCTATTTATTTTATAAGCTAGAAAGTGTACTTACCTCGTATACTAACCCCCTTATATCGCTCCTTCCTTTAAATACTATATACTACTTCTTATTATTCCTTCTTTTAAAAGTACTATTCTACTACTATATATACTCCCTCTCCTCTCTTAAATTCAAGTACTAATAATAATAGAAGAAGGAAGAGAATAAGCTCTAATAATAGCCTTAAATATTTATTAAAGTACGATATCCTTAGTAGTAGAACCTCTTAAGATAAATTAAATTAGTCGCTTCTTCCTTTAAATACTACTCTATATTATTCCTTCCTTCGAAAGTACTATTCTACTACTATATATACTCCCTCTTCTCTCTTAAATTCGAGTACTAATAATAATAAGAGAAAGAAGAGAACAAGCTCTAGTAGCGGCTCTATATAGTAAGAAGTATAAAAAGAGCGATTTTAAGCGTATAATAGAAGCCTAAATATACTACGTTAGTTTATTAATTTAGAGCTATATAAGGTGTTTATAGAGGAGTTATACTAAAAGGAAGTCCTTACTTAAGAGATATATAATATTCTTAAAAGTAAGTATAATATTAACGTCTCTAATACCACTCTTAAGCTCTAAATTAATATAAGGTAGAACCTTCGCTAGTATAAAAAAAGTAAGACTACTTCTACCTTATATATATAAGTAGTATATCTCTTTAAAGATATAGGATTATCTAATTCAAGTATAGTATATATGTTAAATCATAAGAGCTTTATAATTAAGTCTTAAAGGCTCTAAAGGTTATAATTTAAAATAAGCCTTCAACGTTAAAAGTTCCTTATATAAGAAGAGCGTAAAAAGCTAGAGGCTATCCTTTAGTATAAGATCTATAAATATAGCTACTTTAGTATTATAAAGAGCTTTAGCCTTAGGTTCCTCTATATATACCTTAATACTTATAGTATTAATAGAGATAGAGATAAAAGATAGAGCTAGAATAAGATTTAAAAAGCACTATTAAAGGTTAATAAGAAGAGATATAATCGTAGGTTATAAGAGATTAAGAATACTTATAGTAAATATATTATACTAGGGCCTAATTTTATATAAAGTATTAATAGATATTATAAATTAAGGTTCGTTAGTATTAAGATATATACTAGTATTAATACCTATACTTGATTTCTCTCTTAAAGCTATTATAGTATCTTGAATAATATAGTAGTATCTACTCTATAATAATACAGCGACACTATAAGTAGCCTTAGAAAGATACTATACTATATATAATTAGATTAAGAATTAGAATCTCTAATAGTAGCGGATACTTACTATATACTTCGTTAACAATAAGCTATAGAAAGTAGTAAGAAGCTATACTAATTTTTAAATCTATATTAGTTTAATACTTCTATAGCTAACTAATATATTAAAGCTTAGTAAGAACAGCTCGTAAAAGGGTTCTTAAATAAGTAGAAGATATACTTCTAAGACATCTATAAAAAGAGGTTATTTTCTAAAAAGAGCCTCCTTAATATAATTACTATATTATATATATATATTTCAATTATCTAAAAGAAGCTTTAAACGTTTATATATATATAGAATCGCTATTATATTCGTACTAATACTAATTAAGAGTATAAGATACTAGAAGTACTATAGACTAACTTTTACTATTCTAAGAGTAAAGAGTATCTAGTAAAGGATTATAGTATTAAAGTGCTCGCTAAGAAGCTTACTAAGCTTTAGGAATTATATAAGAATTAGAATATTAATATATATTTACCTTAGGTAACCCTAGAGTAGTATAAAATAAAATTATTAGTATATAGATATATACTACTAATTAACAAGATAATATATACTAAAGAGAGAGAAACTCATATTATAGCATACTTAGATTTAAGAGTAGAATTATTAACGTATATCTAAGAAGGTAATTTAATAGAATTAGGCCTTTTAGGTAAGCTAGAGGGAGTATATAAGTAAGAGCTATGCTCTAAAGTAGCTTAAGAATTAAAGGAAGCTAGAAAGGCTAATTAAGATAAATTTAGCATATACTTTAATAACAAAGGTAAGAGCGATTAAGTAACGAACGTAGTACTAGATTATCTATATAATAATAACTTCTTAGATAAGGAATTAAAAGAGTTAGATAATAATAGTTTAGTAGAATTAGATAAGGATTTAAGAGAGTATATAACTAATAAGTATATCTCACTAGTTAAAGATAATTTAAAAGGAGATTTAAGAACAGATATTAGTAAATAAATTTATATTTAATTAATCTACCTTAGAGGCTACTAATTCATTCTTAGGATTAGGCCTCCTCCTTTATAGAGCCCTCCTACTAATAGATAGTATTAAACGTTGTTATTATAGTAGAGGGCCTTAATAATTCTAATCCTAGGTCGTCTATTAAAAGATAGTCTCTTAAGTCTATTTAAAGAGTAAGGTCTTAAATCCTTAATCCCTCTTCTCTCTATTAGTAACCTTATACTTAATATATATCCCTAGTCGTAGTAGTAACTCTAGGATTATAGTATTATAATCTACTAACTAACTATAGACTCTATAGTAGTCTATAATTATAATTACCTACTAGCTAGGGTAAATAGAACGTTAATAGAGAGTAATATAATAAAGGAAGTATATATTACTATCTATAAAAGGCGTAGAGAGTTAGCTAGTAGCATCGCTTTTACTATCTATAATTAATAAGTAAATAAATATACTAAACTAGGAATAAACCTATACTAAATATAAGCTAAGCCCTAGGTCTAAAATTCATATATTTCAAGTATAAAAAAAGGCTTAATATAACTCTAGAGAGGAATAGACATGTTTATCAACTTTTAATTAAAATTAGAAGTAATTTATATAAGGTTATAGATATAGTTATAGATATATAATTCTCTAAGTGTCTAAAGAGAGGGATTTTAGTAAAGTAAACCTACTAACTACGACTGTTAGTACTAAGCCTAATTCGTAAATTACTTACTACTACTAATAAAAGTTAGTAATCTTAGACTCTTAAATCTTTAAAAAATTATAATATTATAGGTTCTACGTCTATTAAGTTCTAGTTAGCTTTATAAATATAAATAACACTATTCTATACCTAAATTAAAGGTAAAAGAATTAATTTAGAATATTATGTTTTTAGGCTATTTTAAGTATATAGATTACTAACTTTTATTAGTAGTAGTAAATAATTTACGAATTAGGCTTAGCGTCGATTACTTACTTTTAGAACCTCCTTAGTCCTTAGAGGAGGTTTCTAAGCTAGCCTCTAAGTAGTTGCTTAGATTAGAATATCCTTTCATCTAGCCTTACTTACGTCTACTCTTATAAATACTTATAGAATAGTAAATAAAGTCCTAGCCTTCGTAGAGGATAATATACTATATAACTAGTAATTATTTAATATACGTTAGAATAGTATATTAGAGCCTTATAAATAGTACTAAAAGTAAGAAGCGAGGTATAGAAGGTTATATAGTTTAAGTAGAACAGTCTCTTAATTTTCCTACTTTTATTCTATTACTTTTACTTATACTTTTAGAAGCTCTACGTCTACTACTCTATAATACTAAAAACACGCTAAGATACCTTAATATTAGTCTCTTAAATACTTAGAAGTCTAGGCTCTTTATCTTAAGAGTTTAAAGCTTAAAGTATACTCTTATTACTTCTTAGTAAACCTAGTAAGTACTCTAGAAAATCACGTATCTACGCTTTCTTAGAGGCCCTCTAATAATAAGATTAAGAACTATTTATAAAAAGTAAAAGACTACCTTATAAAAGCTATAGTATAAAGCTCTAATAGCTAGGAGAAGAAATAACAGTTAATTATAGAGTCTAAGAGGAAGTAAGAGGCTACTATAGAACGTTCTACTACTAACTACTCTGCTCTTATTATTAAGTAAAAGGAGGATAAATTAGCTGTAGCTAGAGAGCGAGCTATCTAAGAGGAAAAGGCTAGGGTTAGATAATCCTTTTTTATAAAAGCTTCTAGTAAAACTAAAATAATTAAAGTAAAAGCATATAAAGAGAGATTTATTCTTAATAAGAAAAAGGCTAAAAGTAAGTAGTACTCTTAAATTTAGTATATACTACTAATTAATATAGGCTCTCTAGCTCCTTCTCTTCTAACTTATAAGGTGCTAAAGCCTATCTCTATTACTAAAATCTATATTCAAGTAGCCCTATATATCTATATATATATAACGAGTACTAAGAACTTCTCTACTACTAAGAGTATCTCTATAATTACGTATACTTCTATAGTATAACGTAGTAAGATAGTTAGAGTATAAATTAATAATAACTTTCTGTTTTAGGTACCTTACTTACCTACTAGTAACTTTAAGGATTTATTTAACTTTAAATTAGTACTCTAGAATATATAGGCTAAAAGGTTCGCTATTAAGCTTTTAGAAGATATCTATTATATAATCTCTACTCCTAGTAAGCAGAATCCTATTAATATACTACTTCTTACTAATAAGGTAGAAGACGTCTTTCTAGCTATAAACGTTACTATTAGGAAGAGGAAAGCTAAGCAATTAAGTACTATAGATTATAAAGAGGTAGATAACGTATAAGCTCTTATATAATACTTTAATTTACTAAAAGGTCTTATTAATAAAAAGTACTATAAAGTATACGTAGTATTTAATAACTATACTAATAACAAGCCTTAATCTTCTAAAAAGAGGTAATCTATCATACTCTTATAAGATACTTAAGAGCTACTAATTCTACTTTAACTCTTAGTATCTATTAAGGTACCTAACGATAAGCCTATTATACTCGAAGATAACGCTTAAGATAGAGAGGGAGATACTAGGCCTATACTATCGCTAAGAGATAGTACTAGTACTAGAGTAAGTATAATATTAGTAGACGATTTAGAATTAGATAATCTTCTAGAGATATCTATAATTGTCGCCGCTTACTTAGAAGACCGCTCTATAATTATCGCCGCTTATTTAAAAGAGGAAGATAATAAAGATAATAATTCTAGAGAGGGTTCTAAGAGTAATATAAGAAGTAAAGATATAGATATAGATATAGATATAGGGGAGGATGTTAATAACGAAGGAGTATTAACTCTAGGCTTATACTCGTCGTCGCCTCTTATAGGGGATAAGGAGAAGGAGAGCTTAATAGCACCTACTAAGTTAAATATACTAAAGAGAGTAGATAAGGTAGTATAATAATAGGTAGATATAGATAAGTAAATTATAAGGGATCTCGATACTTAATTATATATAAATATTAATACTACTATTACTAAAAGTAGGCTTAAATTAATTAATAAAGAAGAGTAATTAAAACTCGATTAAGAGCTTAATAAGAAGGTCTCTGATTCGCCCTTACCTACTCCTCTTATATCTATAAATATACTAGTAAGCAAAATAATATCTACTACTATAATTACTTCTATAAATAGCTTTAATTTAAAGAGAAAGAGAGGAGATACTCTCTCTTAAATAACCCTTACTAATTAACTCTCTTATACTACTAAAAAGGTCGGGATTATATATAGTAAGTATAATAAGAAGAGGGATAAGAAGTAAGAGTATATAGTAGTAGATACTTTAGATATAGATACTAGGAGGATTATCTATAATACTTTGATTTTATTACTACTTTTTAGTTACTTTTTACTACCTTTACTCTCTCTTTACCCTCTTTATTAAAGTACTTAAATAATTATAATTTAAGATTATTTAAGTACTTTAAATACTACTTTACTAATTATATACTAATTACCTAATTAGGCTTAGCATCTCTTACTCTTAAGTTAAATTATATCTATACTTATAGTATTAAAAGTCTTAATTATCTCTTTTCCTCTCTTATTTATTAAATACTTATATAATATTATTATTTATACTAAGTATATATATTACTTTTAATAATTTATAATGTTTTAGATAATAGATTTAAAGTTATATTATACTTATATTTAATATAGTACTAAGTAGTATATATTAATAGAGAGTAAGTAGTGAGTGATTATAATACGTATATATTTAATAGATATATATATACTATATTACCTTCTACTTTCTACCCCTACTTATACTTAAATTTTACGATTTAAGCCTTACGATTTAAGTATTACGAATTATAAATACCCTTACTTTAAGCTTTGAGATTACTAATTTAAGTATTTCGATTTACGTCTAAATAGCTTCTAAAAAATCTACGTTTATTGATTTACGATTTACGATTTACGATTTAGCTCTAAAGGGCCATATACTTAGAAATCTAAGCTTTACGATTTGCGATTTGCGATTTGCGATTTGCGATTTGCGATTTAGTCGATTCCGACTTTTAGTACGTACGGGATGCCGTAAGTATCTACTTATTTCATGGGCGGATATGCCGGCGCTGTCCAAGATGTTTGCGGCTGGCATGGCAAAGGAATTTGCGGACAGACCTTTGATAGTTTGGGCTTCAATGTGATCCTTCACGCTGAAAACTGCGTTCCAGGTATAGCGATTCTTTAGGTTTGGATCTTGGGTTTGACGTGAGCTGGTTCTCAAGACTTGGAATTGGGGTTTGCACATCTGGGGGTATTGACACTTTTGAAATGCAGCAGAGAACTGTTTTGGGGGGACCTCTAATTTATTGACTGGGATGGTTTTGTTGGATTGACCTGAGTTGGTTCTCGAGCATGGAGTCGAGTTTGCGAATGGGAGCTGCATTGACTAATTGGATATTAATAAGGACAGAACGAATAAAGTGCTCTGAATTTTGATTTTTGAATCAGAGTATGAGTCTGAGCTTTACCAATTTCAAAGATTAAGATGTTAAGTGGTCTAGCACCTTTGGACCTCAACACTCCCAAAAATTCTCTGTCTAGAGTGTCTTTCGAGTGAAGTGTTTACATGAAGAGTGCTATCCAAAGGCTTGGGTAGAGTTAATTAGACACCCAAACACTTCTATCCAAACCCTTCCCGTCTTTAAGTGCAACTATTCTCGGTAAACTATAGATATTAATGGGGAATTTCTAGGAGAATTGGGCTCATCAATATCCTGGTTTGTCTAAACCTTCTCAGTTCCAATTACCCTAAACTATTTAATGCAACTATTTGTCAAGAGTGTGACGGAGATCAGTGTCCAAATCTCTTACAATCAGAACCACAGGAGTGTAGATGGAAAAATGGAATAAGTAAGTAAGCAAGACGGTAATAAGCCTGATTCAGACGACTCGAAATTTTCGCTGAGTGGATTCTTATAGTTGTCGACTCTAGGATTCTATCTTCTGTCAGCAAATAACTAAGAGATATCGAAAAAACTGATGGGAAGCCATATTTACTCAACAAATGCCTTAGTAATACAAAAGTAGAAAAGTCTTAAAAAAAACTAAAACTTGAATTTCTGACTCTTCTAAAGTATCTTGAACAAAAGACAAAAAGGATAAAGGAAAACCTAGAGAAAAGAACTCATAAGAACAATTCTACCAACCACCAATTAATGAATACCCTAAGTCTCCGAAGAAACCATAGAGAATTCACTTGAACTTCTATTGAGAACCCAAAACAACACTTTGGAACATCCACACACACACAAAAAAAGCAAGAAAATACCACAGAAGGATTTTGCTTCTATCTCAGGAAAGTGCTTACTTTGAGAGGTTTTTGGGTTCCTAAAGTCTTTCGGAAGCATTAATAGATCTCGCCCTTCATTTGGAAATCAACTCGGTTTTATGTACTTTTTGTATTAGGACTATTTACTGACCGAGAAACACTCCTCGAAGTAATCTCCAGAAACTGCCCTATGTACACGTAATGCTTTTTTATATAAAATCCCAGGTTATTCCCTGGTAACTCTTATCGTGATGAAAAACCTCCCATCCATTCAAAGGCTCATAATCCTCAGCATGGAAAATATCGAAAAGAAGACCTCCGCAGAGAAACCCCTTTCAAAGAAAAATTCTCTTGTGATGTATCCCACTCCCACAGTACGAAAAGTAAAAAGAAAGGCCCGTAGGCAATATTCTGACAAAATAGACTCCCAAACACCCTCCATCCGTTGAGATTCAATGCCCTGCGTACAATGTACACCTGTTCTAATGCCGAAATATGCACGCTAATGATTGGCCAGAAGCGCTAAACCGCCAGAAAACGCTGTGGCGAAATGACTCGATATTTGTAAGGAACTTCCATGTTAACCTGACATAATGACTCAAAGTTTGGATTGGGCATCATCTTGGTGGATAGTGGTGCTGCACACAAAAATGTTAGCATTTTCCGAAGAAACCAGTTGAATTGTAGAAACTTCAGAATGGGGGAAGGCTGTTGGGCACTGCCTCATAACCATGTTCTAGAAAACTTTCGCAAACAAATAGACACGCAACCAAAGCAAGCACGAAGGATGAGAGAGAGAACCAAATCGCAGGAAGCTTGCTTAGCCACTCACGTTCTGACTGGATGTCGACCGCAGCGTCTGGGTTTACTGGGCTTTCCACGGAAACAGGTTGATTTGGCTTCATCCTCGGCGGGGAGACCAAAGTTTCGCTTCATGCTGCAATACTCGAGTTCCTTGGGCATCCAGGACTTGATATGTTGGTGGAGTTCACATCTGTACATGCCGCAGTGTGCGCACTCTTGTTTGCCAACAACCTCCCAAGCGGCCTCGAGAGAATTTGGACCAGAACGACGGGTGTTGAGAGGCATCTTGGCACCATAGATTGCGCGGTAGATGGAGTATGAACGAGGAGATGATAGACCGAGGCAGGTGGAGTCGATTGGGTCGAGGCAAGTGAAGATTTGGAGTTGAAGCTCAGCCGGGAGTAGAGGTAGGGAGGCTCCACTTCGACTAGTCGCTAAGTGAGAAACTCGTTTGATGATATCTGGCGTGATTTTGAAAACCCAAGTATCTTCTTCTTCTGGAGTGGTACTGACTTCGGTATCGGTGCTGTCGAGTATGTCGTTCTCAGAACTAGAAGAGGTTGCAAAGTTTGTAAGGCTCAGTGCGTTCATGTTCAATGACATTGGGAAGGCTCCGCCATATGTTGGTGCAGTTCCAGTAGGGGTGACATAGGTCAGGTTCAGAACCCATGCATGAGCTGTTTGGTCGTACTTTATTGTCTGAAGAACACGTTCTCTGAAGACCCTGCAGGTATGTGCAAGAGATACAAGGTCGTTTACATTGTCCACCAGATCGACTATGTGCAATATAACCTCCAAATTGAGAACACCGCTATATGAAGCGTAAGCTTTAGTAATTATACTAAGGGTCAGAATACTTACAAGAATGGTTGGGGATTCCACACCACATCCATCTTGAAGAAGTTATTCAAAGCTTCAGACGTAAGGAGATGTGGAAAAGGTGGGACTGCTGTTCACTTTCTGTTCAAGATCGACTGGGTGGATAAAGTTGTGTGCTGAACGCGGCGGTTGGTGTTTGCAAACCTCAATGTGCTAGTAAATCTGATCTCCCTACACCAGAAAGTGGTATTGAAGGTTGACGCTAGGTTGTGAATTGTAGGCCTTTGGGTTGTGTGGAACAAAAAAAAAGTTATAGACCAGCAAGTTTTAGGGGTCCTGCTTTAGCGGCAACGGTCGTCACCGATTCACTTCAAGGCGGTGAGTTGAGATGGCCGAGTTGGAGTAGGCGCTAGACTCCGAGGTAAGTCCACGTTCCAGGGTTGGCGTGAGATATTTTAGGTGTGTGATTTGATACTATTGATAGTGGCAGACCAGAGTCAGGTGTCATGCAGTAGTGCAGGGTGCTTGCTGTACGTACCTGGGAAGGAACCCTGAGGAGCTACTCGGTCGCGTACTCGTATTTATTAGCCAAGCCGGCTAGGGGGCCCAAAGTCAAGGTATCTGCCCAGTCATCAATTTGATATTCACTTTGGTACAGAACCATTCTATTGTCCCCCAACTTCCTGACCCTTTTCATTTGGGAATTGAATTCAAATAAGACACAAAGGAATGACTTGGAACTGATACAATAAAAGCAAATAACAGGCATCTGCAATGCAAACATCACTCTCAACACCTGCACTTAAGAAAGACAACATCTCCGCGAGATCTTCGTAAATCATGCGAATAAAGACAGTAGATAGAAGGATGTCAAGAGTTTGCACACTTAACCTATCAGCTGGGGAATTACCATTCCTCCCAGATCCCAGATCGCCGCCCTAACCTGAAAATATTACATGCAATGGCCGTGAAGTGTTATGTTATGCTGGAGCTGTCCTCGTCATTATGCTCAAATTGAGATCCAGATCACACTGACAACAACATCCAGTCCCTTACTCTCTCCTCCCTCGTACTTGAAGCTCCACATGCCATCAGTCTTCTCGTTCCAGTATGCTCCCGTTGCGCTGTGCATTCCTCTCCGTCCAACGTGTGGTTTGCCATCTGTTCCTGTAGCCTCTGTCTTGATATCGCTCGTAGAGATCTTCGCATCTTCTCCCTCGGGCTTGATTGCTGCGGACTCTTGAACTGCCTTGGCCTTGTTCAGCGCCGAGGTCGGGACCAGGTGTTGGATGATTGTGCTGTTGACGGCGTATTTGAAAGATGGGCTGCCACCACCCGAAGGAGATGACTCGGAAATCAGTTGGCGGAGGATGGAGTTCTGTTATGCGACTCTGTTAGATCATTTGTCTGCATCGGGAGGGGGTGGACGGTGAGGGGCAACAAACTATGATTGTAGTATTCCAGGTTTCCGTCTTTGCATGCTCATAGTAGTCGGCACCTCCAAGAGCACTATTGCAGGCCTGGCAATTGTTAGTTCAGTCAAGCGCATCGAAGGCAGCGGGGGGAGTAGGCATCATACATCGTTGGCAATCTGCTTCAGCCTGGTGAAGGAAATGGGCTATGGACTTGTCAGTATGATGCGGCTGGAGGACTCGGAGGGAGGTGCTCACTGGCGTGGACATTTTGTTTGTAGAAACTCAAGGATTTGGAAATACTTGAGGATACGATGGAGTCGTGGTTGAGGGGTACAAATACGTTGGTACTCCAAGACATGCATCCAGGTGAACTAAATCTGGGGAAGTAGTCCAACCAATCAGAGCCATTGTTTTGATTGGCGAGGCTGTGGCACTGGAGGGGCTTGCAACCATGCGGTGTACAAGAAAAGCAGCACCAAATCTATCAAAGTATGAAATAGATAGCAACAGAGATGGACTTGAAATCTACTTAGGCTACCAATTGATAAACTAATTAATACCTCTTGAAATTGAGTCCGCGAAAAATATCAGTCCTCTTTTGCATGTAAAACAATCCAATTTTTTGTCTTCAAATTTGTAGAGTGGTATTTTCATCACAGAGTTCAGAATTGAATAAATTCCAAACACAATTTTTAGCTCATGATAAGTGATGTACTTGTGTTGTTGTTTCACTGACTCAACCACTCACAAAGCCTAGCTGAAGCACGTTTTTAAGGTGAAGTCAGGTGGGGCTGGCCTCCCAAATACGCTCCCAAGCAAGGTTTTGAAATTTAGCTGTTGTGAGTCGTGACATGGCCATTGTGATTGACTAACAAAGTCTTTCCCCTCATTTCTCTCAAGCCAGCACCAAACACCAACAGACTCTACGACATAATAATTAGAGGAATTTCCAAGGTGCAGGTGCTATCTCCCATCTGAAAAGCACGCACAAATAAATCTGCCAATCAACATCCTCGTCTACTTTGTCCATACAGAAGCCTTCATTCCATCTTAGAATCATGTCCAGCCAACCTCTCCTTCAATCGGCGCCAGGTGAGTACCCTCCTCCCATCAATTGGCATACTGCAGAACAATCCCATAGATCAAAACTAACGGCGTTCATGCAGGCAAGCGCATCGCCCTCCCAACCCGTGTGGAACCGAAAGTTTTCTTCGCCAACGAACGTACCTTTCTCTCATGGCTCAGCTTGGGTGTTGTAATCGGCGCGCTCGCCATTGGCATGCTCAACTTCGGTGACAGACCAGCGTTCATCTCAGCCTTCCTCTTTACCCTCGCTGCCATGTTAACCATGATCTACGCCCTCGCCACGTTCCACTGGAGAGCGAAGTCGATACGATTGAGGGGTCAAGCTGGGTTCGACGATAAGCTTGGTCCTACCCTCCTCACGATTGTCATCCTCGTTGCTATGATTGTCAACTTTGTACTCCGGTTTACATACGAATCGAAGGATCAGAAGCATGGAAAAAACTGAATTGATGGTGGTTGTTGAAAGACGGGAAATGGGGGACTTGTTGCGACACTAGCGCATGATGAAATGATGGGACCGAGTCGCGTATGGAGGTTGAGAAACAACTAGGCCTGTACGGGCTGGGTAGCTCATGCGTTTGTACAATTTGGATCTCATGCTGTGATGCCGCGGGATATGGATTGAGAGTGCTTAAAGGGTGGCAACTTTGTGCTGTAAGATAGCGCTGGGCAATATTTTAGGTACCGTTCAATAAAGAAGTGCGGCACCAAGCTATTTTCTCCCTCTAGACAGTGGATTCCACTTCTGTGTTATTTAGCCACAGGTGCCCTTCATTGATATTATGGTACAGGTAGAGTCGCAAGCATTATTCATTAGCGATGAGGTATTTCAGCGCCACTGGGTACCTCGACCGCATTGGTTTGTTCTCTGCGAATATGTTAGATATATAAAATTATGGCACCAAATTGTACAAAACACTTACCCGTATTTCTTCCTTAAACTTTCAATTCGAATCCTTGAGAGGTATATCGCCAGATGGGGAATTGCTCTAACTTTTGGTTGCCCTTCAATTGCTCTCTCGAACGGCGTCTTCATAGTCTCCAACTGCTCCTCATCCTCTTCCTCTTCTTGTTCATCGTTAATTTCTGCTGTATCCTTGTGCTTGTTGCCATCCTTATTCTTTCCCTTTTCCTTCTGCTGATCCATAACCTGATAAACAACATTATATTGGAACCATTTTCCGCCACTCGAACCAATATCTCGTTTAGCAATCTCAATCATGGTGATCAACTTCGCCGTCGTATCTGCTTTCGAGTGGGCCAAGACGAGAGCTGGCTTCGCGGGAGGGATTGCTGGGTATGCTGCCAAATGCTTGAGCATCGCCGTTGTCTTCTTCTGAATCTTGGAAGAGGATATGGCGCTCATGATTTGAATATCATGAAAGTTTGCGAGGTCTCCAAAAACTTGTGGTGCGTTTCCGGATACTCTAGTCGCGGCTCCTTTTGCAGGTTGATCTTCAGAAGGAGGCTGCGCCGTGGAGGTTGCTGGAATAGTTTCGTCATTGTTTCTTGTGCCTTCGTTATTCGTCTTGATCTTCTTTGTGTTTGGAGCGTAGGAGGATTCGTCTGCTTCAATGGTTGCTGAGTCTTGTGGCTTCTTTTCTTCGCGCTTTCTCTTTTTCTCGTTTTTCACATCCGCAGCTCTCTCCCCTCCTGTATTTTCAGCCCCCTCGATACTGGTATTTGGCGGACCGCCCTTCTTCCCGCGCTTCGTATGTTTCGTTCGCGTCATGTTGGGTTTCGGTGTTGAGATTCTTGTAAAGCTAGAGGGGTGTGAAGATACAGCCTCACAAACAAAACTTTCAGCCTTGCCCCACGAAGTTGCTGCCTCGTCCTAAAAGTATGGTGGCTGTTAGCGACCCTCTTGGACATTTTGGAAAATCGACTTTTTACGCCTAAATATATTATAATTCGACGTACTCTACCACCACCTCTTACACTTAATTATACTACGAAGTTAAGAGAATTATATATTCCGGCTAGTCAATCGTACTAAAATTATATTTACTCGATTATTATAGAAGCTATAGTCGTTGAAAAAATACGATTTAAGATTCTTACTCTTATATACTATATACTCTAGAACCTACTATTACTATTAGTTACTCTCTTAGAAAATTTAAAAATTCGGCTTTTTATACTCTTTTAATACTAAATATTAATATAACTACGCTACTGCTTTTAAAATATATACTTTTTAAAAGAGTATAAATTATATATTAAAGCTATTTAAATATACTAAAAGTATATATATTTAAAAAATTATAGTATTATTAATAACTAAAAACTAGCTATTTTCTTTCTCTCTTTTCTAGTAAAACTCTAGAAACTTAAAATTAATATATTCTAAAAGACTATTTTTAAAGTAGATTCTATTATTATTTATTATAATCTACTATTCTAAATTACTAGTATTCGTAAAATAACTAATACTTATATACTAACTTATATAACTAAAGATATTAAAGGTATTAATATCTAATATTTATATATAAAAGAGATTAAGATTTAAATATTATATATTTAGCTTTTTAGCTCTTATTATTTAGTATTAGCTATATTAGATAGAACTTAGTTATAATTATTATTAGACCTTAGTAGTCTCTAATCTCTTATATATAGATACTTCTATTTATAATAAGAGAAAGCTAATTTAGTCTTTTCTTCTATATTAGTATCTAGTATCTATATATATTATTCTATTAAATACTCTTCTATATATCTTTTTAATAGTTATATATATTTCGTATTATTATAAAAGCGATATTTAAATACTTTATAACTATAATCTAAATATAGTTAAAAAAAACTAATAAATTATCTTAGTATCTTATATAAGTAGATATTAATAAAACTATATATCTAGAAGCTTATAATAGTACGAGTTCTATACTATTAATAAAGAGAGATATAAAAGTATATTTAAAAGAATAATATATATAATTTATAAACTTAAATACTTAAAAAAAAGAATAAATTATTCTTTTTAATTTAGAGAGAGATAAGAGATATATATATATAAGAGTTTAGATAATATAAACGAGGTTTTAGATATATATAACTGTTTTTAGAACTAAAACTTATCTAATATAGATATATAATATTCTAAAACTTAACTATTACTAAATCTTAGTAATTTCAAATAGCTAGCTATTATAAAGCTATAAAACAATAATTTATTATAGCTACTAACGCTTTATATCTAATTTAGTCTTTTAATAATAAACTATTTATAAACTCTTTTAAGAATATTCTTCTTAGTTTTTATAAATATAAATACTATTTACTAGTTTAATTAAGTAATCTCTTTTTTACTAATAAAGAAGCTAAGCTTATAATAAAAGGAAATTTATATAATATAATAGCTATATTATATTACTAAGAATTATAAATCTACGAGTATATAAAAGTAGTAGTAGTAGTAGTAGAAGAATAATAATATATAAAAGTAAGAACTTTAACTATAACTTCTATAGTAATTAAGTATATATATTTTTTTTATATAATTAGATAGCCTTAATATATAATTGTCTTAACTTCGAAGTATAATTAAGTATAAAAGGTGGTGGTAGAGTATGTTAAATTATAATATATTTAGGCGCTGAAATGCTAAAAAGTCGATTTTCTAAAATGTCCGAGAGGGTCGCTAACAGCCACCATATAAAAGTGTCTATTTATGAGGCATTCATTGGTATCCTCAAAATATATGGATCTGACGGCCCGGCATTTTCTTTTTCTCCAGACATCCAAGAAACCACCAGAAACTTATCGCGTCAGGAACATTTCATAAACCCGAACACTTCAACCGTAACTCGATCACCAGCCTTACTTCTCCCCAGTCCCCAAAATCACGAATACCGTTCTGTACTCGGTATTACCCAAAAATACTCACCACCAACCACCATTTTCGGAATCCACCTCGTCCCTGTGGGGGTTTCGGTGACAAAACCAGGAGGAGAGGGATACTGCATGCACACCCCTCATTCACATCTGCCATTCGTTTATTTCATTTGTCTAGTAAGTACCTAGGTATTGCTTTTGATTTCATCACATCACCCACATCATCCCCACATCATCCAAGTTGTCTTGGGGCATTCCTGGTACAGAACACTCTACTCGGCATGCCTTGCATAGTCTTTATGCACTCCGTACACGGCACAGCCTTCTAGATAGTGTGTAGCACCCATACACCCATACTGCAACCGTTTGAAGCCACTCGGTTACACGAGTACAACCCTTCTTCAAATGCATTTCTCATTATGGGACACCGAAAGTATTTTCAGTAGAGCTTGGACCCCGTTTTGTGGATAATTTGAAGACAATTTTGATCTCATTAGTGGGAGTTTAGAAGGTACGGATAGTTCTCGGGCCTCATTGTGAACTTGATGGTTTTGTAGCATTTTCATTGGTTGCTTTCTTTCTGTGCCATACTCATACTGTTCTAGGCGTGGAACTCATTGTCAGAATAGACGGTACTCGAACCTTTTGATCAGAATCATTCGTTTCGTTCACTGGTAAGCTGAAGTTGCCAACATTGGCTGCAGCCCATTTTCCTACAAATTTCGTATGCTTGCACCTAAACGCAAATGAGCTAGAACTTCTAGGAGAATAAAATTCCTTATACGAGAAGACGTGGAGTATCGAATTTAGGTTTTCAAGATCTTTTGGTAAATATATTTTAGTGAATATTGTTCGTTCGTATGTAAAGCAATGACAGGAGGCTCTCCTAATTGACAGCAGGTAGAGAAGGATGAGATCCTCTCCGTTGTCACTCGAAGATTATACTAAGAAGCGTAATATAGATAACTACTTCTAAATAAGAACTTAAAAGCTATTCTTAACTTCTTTTCTATTTTGCTATTAATAAGATAAAAAAAACAACAAGAGCTATACTAATAGTAAGGCCTACTTGTGTCGCTTAGGCTAGAGTACTACGTGGTTTCTTATTACAACTAGGCCGCGTATTAGAAATAGAGTATATAGTAGCCTAATTTCTCTTTTAGTAATTAGTCTTATGTATTACTAGTGTCTTCTAGTGTTTTGGGTTTCCCTGCCTAATCTGTTATTCTATTCTACTTTAACGATTCTTCTTCTTTCTATCTCTATTTTAAGGCTATCTCGTCTAATCCTATTCTAATATATTACTTCTCCTAGCTACTCCGATTCTATTCTGAAATTTATTCTATCTATCCTTTTCTATCTAAGATATCAGAGTAGCCTTTCCTAGTCTATAGAGAAGGCTAAGCAAGGTATATACTAGCTTCAAATATATTATTTATAGTATTATTAGTAGATTTAGCGAGAGTAGTGCTACCTAAGAAAAGCATATAATATTAGTCTCTAATTAGTATCTAAAAACAGAGGTTTTACTATAGTAAATTAAGTACCTAGTAGAGTACTTAATTTAGTATTATTTAAAAGGACTTAGAAAGTAAGTAGTAGTATAATAGCACGAAATATATACAACTATAGTAGAGGTATATAGGAGTGCGTATAGTAGAATAATATATGTAGATACTAGGTACTAATATAGAAGAAAATAATAACTATCTCTCTTCTATACTAAATATAAACGTCTATATATAAGAGGTTAGAAGCTTCTAAGTTCTAATAATAATAATAACTAAGCCTTATCTAATATAGCTAATACTAAATAATAAGAGCTGAAAAGCTAAATATATAACCTCTAAACCTTTAGAAAGCTAAATATATAATATCTAAATCTTAATCTCTTTTATATATAAATATTAGATATTAATACCTTTAGCACTTTGCTTATATAAGTATTAGTTATTTATAATCTTAGCTCTAGAGGTATTAGAGGTATCAGCAGTACTTAGAGGTATTAGTAGTTTTATAAATACTAATAATTTAGAATAGTACTATTATATAATAATCTAGGATAGCGTACTATTATATCCTCTCTTCTTTAAAAAGACTTACTCTAAGTCTTCAGTTATCGATTAGTATAGTATTAGATCGATTAAAGTATTATTTATCTCTTTGTTATAAAGAATATGATTTATCTACTATTATAGTATATAGTAGTCGAGGTAGGATTAGTAGCTAGTAGTATTATTATTTAAGAGCTAATCGCTCTTTATTTACTACTATATATTATATAATAATAGATACGAATAGAAGAGAGGCTAATTATTAACTATTAAGTAGAAAGCGGTATACTACTATAGAGTTATTATATTCTTACTATTATTATATATTATAATAGTAATTATTAAGCGATAAATAATAATCGTAAAGTAATAGCTATTATTATAAGTAGTATATTAGTAGACGACTTTTCCTCGATTCTAACTTCTTTTCTTTTCTTTTTATCTAAATAATATAAATAGTAAGAATATCTTCTAATTAGGTATATTCTTATATACTAACTTATCTCCTAGAATATATATATATATTATATATATATATAAAAGTAAGTTCTTCCTTTCTTAATTAGACTTGATTTAAAGCTAATCTAATATAGTAAAATACCTCTCTTATATTCTTCTAGTACGCTTCTAGCTACTTACTAAGTCTACTATATTTAGTACCTTTAGATAAAATCTTAGAATAGAGATTATATATATACTTTTAAGAAGCTAAAGTTAAAGAAGTATAGGTACTATATTAAGTAGAATACTATATATATCCTAGTAAGTTTAATCTTAAATATATACTAAATTTATTCTAACTTAGGTAGTTACTATAGTTTATTAGAAAGGAGTTTAGTAAGCTTAAGCTTAAAGAGGAGAAGAGAGAGATTAAGAAAGCTACTAAGGCCTTAGATAAGGTATTAGTTATTACTAGTATAGAGGTACTAAAGAATAGTTTAGAGGTATAGTTTACTCTTCTAGAGAAGACTTAAGCACTTTACGCTAAAGTTACTATAAGTACCTCTTACTTATTAAAGGGGTTTTAGTTACTAATATTTAATAGTCCTTATACTATACTATAGAGAGTAGAACCTCTATCTAAACCTAGGTTTAGGTTCTTTTTAAGGCCTATCTAAAGAGTTTATAAGCGTCTTCTTCGAAGCCGGTTATAGAAGGTTGCTGAGGTAAGAAGCGTCCTTATAAGAAAGAGGTAGTAGAGGAAGAGCCGATTTAGGCTTCTTACGCTTAAGAGAGTAGTAAGGAGGATAATAAGTTAGAGGAAGGAGAGGATATATAGGCTCTATTTTAGTAGTAACTCGGTCTTAGTTCTTTACTTTATTAACTTTGAATATTCTTACTAGTTAATGTTTTATCTTAGGTTTTTATTATAAGTTCTTTATTAAGAGTAACTAGAATTAGAGGGTATTAATAGAGTTTTATAAATTAACTCTTTTATCTAATTCTTATCTAATTCCTATATATTAAGCTATTTAGAGAGGTGTTAGAGTAGTTCTAGCTTTTCTAGATATTTAGTATAAAAGTCTCTTAGATAATATAGTAAACCCTGAAAATTATCTATAAGATACTAAGTAAGATCTAAATCGTATCTAACCTAGTTCGTAGATGCTTATAAAAGAGACTTCGTTTCTAATCCTTTAATATTAAAGTATAAGTATTCGCGTTCGCTAAAAGAGTGTAGTCCGATCCTGTCTAGCAGGTCGGAGAAAGTTCAAAGTTCAAAAAGTTCAAAAGTTTAAAGTAAAATCAAAAAAAGTTCAAAAGTCGAAGGCGAATTCAGAGTAGAGTCGGAGGTCGTTCGGTCGAGAGGTGACGTTAAAGGTGACAGTAATAACTCAGTTAAGAGCTCACTTCGAGAGCGTACCGATTCGCATCTGATTCGAATTCGAAAAAAAAGAGTGTAAGTTCGTCTAAGGTCGGCGAGGACTTAGAGTAAAGTCGGAAACGAAAAAGTTGATAATATCGTAGATAGTAATAACTTAGCTAAGAGGTCACTATCCTTTTAAGAGCGTACTAATTCGTATCCGAGTCAATCTTAGATAAAAAAGAACTTCTAGCCCTGCTAGAAGTAAAAGAAAGTAAGAAAATAAAGACTGTAAGACTCTTATCAGAGTCGGTGGCGTTTCAGCTAGTCAAAAGAGTTTATTACCGAAGTTGTCTTACTGTCCAAGGTCTAGGACAATAAAGGGTACAGTTTTAGGTACGACAGCATCTAAGTTCAGATGTAGGTGTGTAGTCGTATAACTATGTTGCTTAGGCCCGTAGGCCGCCTTATTCCCTTCAGAGTACTTAAGGACTTATTTATCTTCTGATTCCGATTCTACTTCCGAAGTAGAGAACGATTCACTGTCGTATTATAAGGAGTTCGGAGCTAGATAGAGGGGTATTCTAAACTATAGTACTAATATCTCGTAACTCAGCGTTTTAGCAGGTCTCCTTATCTATAGCTAAAAGATTAAACACTATCTTAGCGAAGTTGTAATTCCAGCGTCTCTTAAAAGTAGCAGACGGGTTTCAGTACTAAGGTGTAATCTTATCCTATATATGAAAGAAGCGTTCCAATTCTAGTATCTCTCCGAGTATAGCCGTACTCGAAGAGTAACCTTTTAAAGTCGGTAAAAGTTTCTTTAGCGTATTCTTCTCCTAATTCTACTTCTTTCTCTTTTAACTTCTATCTCTTTTAACCTTTGTACTAGCGGGGACTCGGTCTATAACCGTAGTCTTTTTAAATATCCACTAGTAGAGGTTTAATTAAAGTTTAGAGTAGAGTCGGATAGTATTTAGTTAAGATTAATAGCGATAACTTAGCTAAGAGCTTGCTTCTAAGTTTCGTCTTAATAGAAAGTGTATTTTAACTAATTTATATCTAATTTAAGGTTTAAGAAGTAGTAGGAAGTTTATTAGAGAGTAGAGGCCTATAAGCGAAAGAGGTTTAAACGTAGGCTTTAAAAAGTAAAGAAGGGTTTAAACGAAGGTTTAAAAGAGAGTTAGATTAGTAAGAGTTTAGAGGTAGAGTGTTTTTTAAGTTATTAACTTTATAGTTTACTTATAATTATATCTATTTTATCTAACTAATTATTTTATTCTTTATTTTTATACTACTATCTTATCTATATATTATCTATATTTAAGAAGTTTTATTTATTATTTTATTAGAATCTTTTAGGTCTTAGTATATAGTTATAGATTAGAGAGGTTTTAGAGGGTCTTTTAAAAAGAGAGGTAGCTCTAGAAGAGGGTTATTAAAAGGTATTAGAGGTAGTTGCTTATAGCTGAAAGGAGTATGAATTCAAGCTTAGAAGTAAGAGAGAGTTAGATTAGAGAGGGTTTAAAGGTAAAGTGTTTTATTAACTTTAAATTATAAGCTTACTTATCTATCTTTCTAGCTTAGCTAGCTAATTCCTTATTTCTTAATTCTCTACTTCTAAAGCTTATATAACTAACTGTATCTAGTCTATATTTAAGAAGTCTTACTAGTCTCTTTAACTATTATTTTATTGAGATCTTCTAGATCTTAGTATAAAAGTACTATTTAGGTAGCTTTTAAAAAGAGAGGTAGCTCTAGAAGGGTGTTTAATATCTTATAGTAGAACTAGGTTTAATATTTTAAAGATATCGATTTAGGAGAGAGAGGAGGTAAGATTAGATTTAGAAGCTTTTTAGATAACTATTATAAGTCGACTTATTTACTAAATCTAAGGTTATTAGAACTCTCGAGAATACTTAGCGTATTCTAATCTCTTAATATATACTAAAACACGATTTTTACTAGCTATCTATATAGATACTAAACCCTAGTATTACTAGCTATCTAGGTAGTCTCTGATTACCTAGCTATATAAGAATATTATTATAATATTCTAAATCAAGAGTAAATTAACTTCTAAACAAAGAGTAGTAATAAGCTTGAAGAAGATATTATTAAGGCTATTATTAACGAAGAAGAGTTATTATTTTTATATAATAGTACGAAATATATATAACTATAGTAGAGGTATATAAGAGTATATATAGTAGAATAATATATATAGATACTAGGTACTAATATAAAAGAAAATAATAACTATCTCTCTTCTATACTAAATATAAACGTCTATATATAAGAGGTTAGAAGCTTCTAAGTTCTAATAATAATAATAACTAAGCTTTATTTAATATAGCTAATACTAAATAATAAGAGCTAAAAAGCTAAATATATAACCTCTAAACCTTTAGAAAGCTAAATATATAATATCTAAACCTTAATCCCTTTTATATATAAATATTAGATATTAATACCTTTAGTACTTCGCTTATATAAGTATCGGTTATTTGTAATCTTAGCTCTAGAGGTATTAAGAGTATTAGCAGTGCTTAGAGGTATCGGTAGTTTCACAAATGCTGACAATTTAGAATAGTACTATTATATAATAATCTAGGATAGCGTGCTATTATAAGTAGAATAAAGAGAATTAGGTTATTACTAATCTACTAGGATAATATCTCTTTTAGTAGCTTTAATAATATTATTATTTTTGATACTTCTTAAATTAGTCTATAATATTAGTACTTTTTATTACTTTTTACTTATTTTAATACTTTTTACTTATATACTTTCTATCTTATTCTATCCTCTCTAGCACCTCTCCTTATCTAGCCTTATCTTTTAGTCTTCCTTACCTCTTCTATCTAAATTTAGCATCTCTCCTGCCTAATTCAGCCTAGCCTGTAAGTGAAATTAGCCTATCCTCTCCTTTCCTGATAGAGAGGGGTAGCCTATCCTCTCCGGAGTACTAGGCTAACCAAGGCAGGGAAAGCCAAAACACTGGTGTCTCCTGATGTCACTGATCGAGTCACTGCCTAATTAGTACGATAGTCTTACACTTTATCGATTATCACTATTTTTCATTATAGCTATTCTTCTTTTCCTTACTCTCCAGACCCTGCTATTTCTGTTGCCTGATTGGATTTTTACAGCAGACAACTTGTATAAATGATATCCTCTCATTCATATATACTAGGTAGCCTTTAATTTTCCTTCCGAGACATTATTTCCTATGTCGCCTAGAAGTTGTCAAGACTATGCCGAGTCTTGAAAGCGGAGCATGTGGAAGCCTAAAGCCCTCTCTTGCGAGTGATTGGTAATATCGTGAGTATGTTGTGAGCAGGTAACCTTTCCCTATCTCACTTATAAGTTGTTGCTTATTTTTAATTTATGGAGTCAGTACTAGTTTCTCTTATCGACAGACTCAGTTACTTGGATTTTCAATTCCTTCTGCCTATACTTTCCCTATGCTCCAGTATATGAAGGTGTAAGCTACGATAACATCTGGGTCTCGTAATGAAGCCTACATACAATCAGGCTTCGGTTTTTGATTATTTTATAAGCACTTTTCTAATAAGACGTTTGATCTTTCAATGGAGACATCAGGTTGAATGGTAATATACAAGTTTATGTTTCATTTTCGTTGCTGTTGCTGTTGCGGTTGTAGCCATAGTTTCTATTGGTCTTGGGTCGCAAGAGAAGTGGGCTTTGCTCCGCACTTTACGTTTGCTTTTACGAAATATTCTTGATTGGTTTAGTTGTTAAAGTAGTATTGGAGAAGCTGTAGAGTTTCTTGACTATCCTAGATCCTTGGGAACAACATTATTGGTTTCACGAGATCTAGTCGAGTAGTATGAAAAGACTATTCACTGGATAATGCGCATTTGTCTGAGTACACCACATGGCCTATTCAACGGTTGCCCTCTGCTGAGCGAGCAGAAGATGAGAAGAACGACAAAAGTCTTTTTAGATTGCAACTACTTATGACACTCTATATCATTCACAACTAGGGGAATTTGCATATCAACAGAGTGTGATTTACTAATGACTATCATCGGATCGATCATGAATCTCCCAAGGCCTCTGGTAAATTTGAAAGTGCTTTATACTCTATCCTCTTCTAGTATGGATATTTACTAAAAGACGAGATCGATATCATCTTATTTGAATCACTTATAAATTCCTTGATAGGTCTTCTAGTTGCTTATTTCCATATCAAGGAAAGGAGTTTGTGTGTTCAAACCTTGCTTATTCAGGTATACAGAAGAAGAAGAAATTTCGAATTTTCCTTCCCACGCGTTGCGACAAATGTAATCCGTTTCTAGAAAGTTGCTATGAAAAGCTCGACCTCCCGACCTCCCGACGACCTCTGGGAAAGGGGGGAGATGCGGGTATCTCATTTCGGGGCGAGCGTCCTCGGTTATTAGTCGTCAGACCGTGCCCTCGCCGTGGTGGCCGGATCGAATGCCGGAGTAGAAGTTGGTCAGATGGGGGAGTGAGTGGCTGTGTTGGATAGAAACGTGCTCAAAGTTGGAAGCACCCATCGAGTTGAGAAAGTCGAACAAAGAAGAAAAAGCAGAAAGAAGAAAAAGCAGAAAGAAGAAAAAGCACCGTGAATAGTGATCATGGAATGTACCGAAGGACCCCCAAACAAGCAAGTCGCAGAGTGATGTGATAGGAAGATGTAATTCCACAACAGTCTTGATTGGCGGACGTCCAGATACAACTATTCAAGGACGTGCGCTACGTAGTCAGCACTCTATGCAAAGTAAGCTGCAGCAATAGAGCGTGCGAGCCAATAAATTGTGAGAGGTCTGAGGGAGGGAGGCTGGAACGTTCTGGAAGAGAAACGGAGATATTCAAACGATTCTCAGAGCGGACGCGGACGCGGAAACGTTTACATGGATGTCCTGGGAGAGGAAGTGTCGATGGCAGCTGAAGGGCTTGATTCCAAAGGGTTGGTGTTGTGTTGTGTTGTGTTGTGTTGTGTTGTGTGCAGGTGCAGGTGCTGCATCAGATCTGTGCTATTGAAACGTATCCAGATGTCATAATGTCTAATCTATAGGTGTGGATCCCCAAGGCAATGCTCGGCCGCGAGGCTGCAGCGAGTTACACTAGCGTTGCTAGAGTCACCCTTTGCCTTTTCTCGGGTGGAACAGGGCCAATCACGAGTAGGTAGCTTTGGGATGGGCAGTACCAGTACCAGTACCTATACCTAGGTAAATATCAGGTTTGTACCTGCCTCCTGCCTAACTAACTTGTTGTTCTAGTTACATAGGGTATTATAAGTGATGAATCTGAGTACTTGGAATAACTTGAAAAGTTAACCTAAAGTTCAAGTTCGATTGTTTCAAAGAATTTAGTGCAATAATAAATTATACTAGAAAGTAGAACAACGAGTTATTGGCTGTTCATAGGTAGGTACCTAGGAGATAGGGTCTCGGCTCAAGATCCCCGAAGTGAATCTAGACCCTAACGCCTCGTATACTAATCACGCACCTGTGACCCACATTGATGGCGTTCCAAGGTTCTTCTTGTACAAGGAAGGTGCGTTTCTCCCGAGCCACTCATCTTCTCCACACGCCGCCACAGACTCCACGCTAGCCTTTTTGGAATGCTGGGCGAAGGTTGCCATCTTTCTCAGCAAGTCGCTCTCGTTCCGCTCCCCAACTGGCCTGCCCATCCATCTCTCATTGCAACAACAACCAAAAAAAACCCTTTTCCTGCTTCATCTTCTCCCACCCAACACAACGGCACCTACAGTCACGCATTTGCGCTTTTTAATAACTCGACCCCTTTTCCGCACCCTTTCTTCACGACTTCTCTTGTAATACCCCGCGCCTTCTTCCTCGTCACGGCCGTTGTTTTTGTCTTTCTGAATCCCGCCGGCTGGCTTGCGACCGACGATTTTCCTCCGTCGCGGCCTCGTCATCACACCACACACCACACACCATTTTGCACTCGCTTTCAAGCACAGCACAGCACAGCAGCGTCTCGGTCGCCGCCTCAACCACCACATCCTCCTCCCTTCTTCTCCTCCCTCCTTCTCCCTTCGCCACGACGGCACCTCACCTCAACCCAACCACAATCAATCTCAACCACACCATCACCCACCCAACCTCGACAACCTTCGATTCTTATCACTCCCTTACCAACACTCCGTTGCGCATTTCGATCTACAACATTTTTAATTATTCTCTTCCTCTCTCTCTCTCTCTCTCTCCCTCCTTTGTACAAAATATTCGGTGCGCCTTGTAGGATTCTGAGGAGCTGCTTATTAGAGGGATCCCCCCCCCCCATTTATCCCTCCGTTTTCCCTTCGACGTCACCGTCGGCTCGGGGTCGCGCCGGTGAATCTTGTCTTGCGCCCGGCACCACAACCACACCAACTAGACCCCCAGATTGTCATTGCGACCCAACGGTCTTCATTCACCGACCCTCCCGCATCGTCGACCTTTAAAGCGCCAGGTCGCGCGACAACCTAGTGGAGAGCCACGACTCTTCAATTACCCCCCGAATGTTCGGACCCTCGTCCTGGATCAGCGAACCCAAGGGTTGCGATCCGTTGGTTAATGGGCATTTAGAAAAGATGGCAAACGCCATCCCAACTGTCGAGATTCAGACGCCGGGAGCTTTTCTGAAGCGGAAACGAGAACTCACCCCAGATGCGCCTGGCGAGCAAGATGGAGAAGCAGCGACTCGTGAGACCAAACGATGGAAATCGAATGTGTTGAATGGTGACCTGCCTACACCCAAGGCGAGTCCGCAAGCGCAAGCATATAATGACGTCCCGGTGGTTCCTACCAGCCGCATACAGGAAACCATCGAGACGCAGCTTGGTCTGGAGATTCTGCTGAAGCACAAGGAGCTGCGGCTAATCAACCAAGAACTGGGCAAGTGTCAAGTCGCTTTAGAGCAACTCCGTCGATGTCATCTCATCCCTTATCCAACATCTCAATCAACTTCTCAGTCCAGACTAAATGTCATGAATGGGACGGGCCCTGCTGTTTCTCAACGAGGCGATGTACCAAAATGGGCACCTTCTTATGGGGTCACGGATGGACCCTATTCAAGACATTACTCAAAGTGGCTCATCCCAGATCCCGATTTCGATGGCGAGCAGGCTGAATGGCAGCGGACTTCTGAACTCTCACGTGCTGGGAAGACTCTCCCAGAAGGTCGTGCTACGAGACACAGCTTCGCAGAGGGTAGCACAGCTGCGAGCAAGTCGAGGTCTCAACGGGGTTCTACAGGGCAAAAGCTTCAGGCTTTGTCCAACGGATATCCCCAAGCCAAAGAAAAGGCAGGTCCATGTATTCTCAAACGTGGTGACGGGCAGATGGTCAAGCTGGTGTGTATCGACTGTAAGCGAGACAATTTCTCGAGTACTCAAGGGTTCATCAATCATTGTCGTATCGCTCATCGCCGCGACTTCAAGAGCCACGAAGAAGCAGCGGTTGCCAGCGGTCAAGCGATCGAGGTTGATGAGGTGGGTAGCATCGTTGGAGAAGAGAAAAGTCCAACGGTGGCCACTGGACTTGTACATCCGCTGATAAGAACTGCACCTGCCGACAACAACGCCTACCGCGCTCTGCTTTCTCGAATCGAAGACTCCATGAATCTGTATCGACAAGGAAAGCACCCTAGTGTCAAATCGATACCAACAAGCTTGCACTCAACACCGTTAGCAAAGTCTGACTCAAAACCCCAAAGCAAACTTGTGCCATCAGTAGAGCAACCACACTTGTCGAATCTCATGAAAGTGAAAGGGTTTGGTGGAAATCTCACGGACATGGTCAGCGACGCAAAGAAGGCATCTCCCGAATTGGAGGAATCATCACATGATGAAGAATCTGATTTGGAGAGTCCGGGACAGCAGACTCAACAGCATTCAGACTCACATCTCCCACCAATGCGTATGCCGGCCCGAGCGGTCATGTCCCCAGCACCATTCGGCCGGCCAGGAAGCAGTAAAGGTGTTGAGGTACATGCACGAGTACCGAGTGGGATTTCGCCACGTCTAGTCCATGCACTACCCGCCCATAACGCAACCCCTATTATTATTCCTCCTCCATCCCGGCCGTCAACTCATCTTATGAATATCCATACGCCTAGTCAAATTGAAATGCCTCAGCGGAGAGATATGGACATAGAAATGATGCATGGCCCTTCACTTCATGACCTCAGCCCTAACACGGTTGCCAGCAATAATGCACCAAGTTTGGTCAGTGACGATGGAGAATACGAGGACGGAGATGATGTCGAAAGTGTTGTCTCTGCTTCGGATCACGGAAGTGACGTTGCGGAGATTTCCATCGAAGATGGTGTTGAGAAAGTAGTCGCTCGTGCTGTCATGAGAAAAGGCAACGAAGGAATGCGAAAGGAAGAGACCAAACACGTCACATTCGTCACGCCAGTGAGCGAGGGAGGAAAGGAGCGGCGTTAAAAGCGAAAGCGAATTGAACTTTGTTTTTATATGGACCCGAAGGATGGATTTTTGATTGAAGCGCTTTCTTGCTTGTTATTTTTTGGCTTGAGCGACTCTTTTTTTTTTTAATGATGAAAATGCGCTTCTTTTTTCTTTAGCCTTCTTCTGTGGCTGCGCGGCTACTTTCTCTGTGTTATTGCATACCAAAGACACTCTTCTCTTCTTTTTTTTGCGAACCGAACCATTAGAAGGTTTATTCTTGTATGTATGATAGAACAATACCTTACAGGGCTCGAGCCAGTAGCGAGGTAGTTTGGGGGAATCCGAAGGCATGAAGGCAAGGGAACGACTTCTCTTGCTTTGCTTGTCGCCTTGCGCGTTGATGTTTTTCTGAGCGAGAGCTAGGGGGAAAAAACATATATATATATATATATCTTTTTGTAATACCACAAAAACAAATTAAAAGAAATTTGAAACAGCCAAAAACATTGGAAATGCGTTCCATCATCTTATTTCGTGATATATCGTGTAGTCATTGAGCTATTCATGGGAAATATAAAACATGCAATGGACATATCAAATTCTCCAGTCATCGTGGCTGTCCTCCATGCCCTCTTCTCTAGAACTGCTGATTGTGCTGGACCTGCCTGCCAGTCTTATGAAAACTCCTGAGAATGTTGCCTTTTTCCAGGTTGATCGCAACTCCGTCATCGTCTTCCCTTGTCCTGAACAAGAACTCTGAAAAGGCCAAAAACAAAAACGACTCTCTCTATCCTCTTCTGAAGTGGCCGGAAAAAGTTGTTTATCTAATTTTGAAGTAAAACCAAAGTATGATCCTCGTGATCAGCTAGGCCAGCCTGTTCTTCCTTCAGTTGTAATTTGTAAATACTCCTTGTAGTCAGTCGCTAGTCAGTCGCGGCCTCACGCAGTCCTTGAAGTCAAGTTCCAGGTTCAAGTGTAAGGGCTCTCAGCTATGGACCCTCCCTTTTTGCCGGATGTCATCACGTTTTGCGAAGGTGTAAAGTAAAAAAAGAATCTTATTAAAACTATAAAATCGTTTAGTGTATCAAACCATCTCGCTGACACTCTCACTCTCCCCTTCCTCATCTTCCCCGCCATCATAGCGTGCCCTCTTCCCATCTTTTCCTGTGTGTGGACTTCGCTTTAACTCTCCGTTCTCAAGTTCTAGTTGGTGGATGCGTAGTTCGAGACCTTCGCGTTCTTCTTGTGCGCCGACGCCTGTGGGGAAGTTAGGATTTATTGACTCTTTCTCTTCCTCTTCCTCTTTCTCTCCCTTGTCGTGACGAAGTACCTCTCGACTACTAATGAAGAAGGGAAAGGGAAAGGGAAATACGTACTAAATTCTTCAATAATCTTGAAGACACGCCAGAGACGGAGGATCACTACTAAGGAGGCGATTTCCTCTAATGTCCCGTGGAGGAGAACGTCGATTGTGAAGGAGGCGATGATTACTGTTGTGTCGATGATGTGGAAGGATGTGGAGAGGAACCTGAGAGGGGCGTGTTAGTGTGTTGGTGTGTGAGGTGTTTCGGTTTTTGAGGCTGGCGTTTTTCTGTTTTTGGGTGGGCAAATAGGAGAAAGAGGGGGTTTGGATTTTTGGAGAGGGGAGGGATGAGGGTTTGAGAATTTGAGAATTTGGGGGCATGGGCTTTGTTTTTTTTTTTTTTTTTTTTTTTTTGGGATGGGGGAAGAGGAAGGGGGGAATTGGGTAAGTTGTTCTGGATGACTTTTGAGTGAGGTATATTGGGGGGAGGGGAGGGAGCAAGAAACCGAGAGGGGGAGAGGGCACTTGGGCCACCCGGATAGAGAGGGGTAAGTGGAGGTGAATGTGAATGGCATCGAAAGAAACAAGTGATATTTGGGAATGTGTAATTGCGAGAAAAGGTAGAAGTGAAGGAGGGCTGTAGAAAGGATATATTGAAGTACGGAAGGAAAGCTGGGGAGCCGTGAAAATCAAAGCAATAGCAAAAGCAAAATGTCTGAATGGAATGTCGGGTGGAAGAAATAAAACATACCTAAAACCAAAAATCCAAAGATTCAAAAGCAACTCCAGCATAAAGAGGCAACTGAATACCAAACTCGCGATTGAGAGACCGTTACGCACATCTTCCCATTTTGGAGAGGCTGCGGGAGAATCGCATTGGTAGAGGTTGATTGTTATGTCGGCGAAGATTGTTAAGACGTCGAGGGATACTAGGAGGAGGACTGTGGGTTTTGGTTAATTGTTGTTTTCTTGTTTTATTTGGGAGATATGGGGATAGTGAGAAGAGACGAGGGGCGACGGGGAAAAGACATAGAGGGGAAGGTTGCAGGAAGAGGATGAGAATACGGAGAAATAGACCATAATCGGAGGTCAGGATATCAATTAAATCGAGAAGTGCTCATTTCCTCTTCAATTCGAATGAGTTCGAGATTCCAAAAGTAATATGACAATTTATTATATCGCTCCAGATTCAGATACTTGCGAGAACGGGAGCGAGAAGAAGAGAGAAACCTTGACTTACTTGTATAATGTTGAGCTGAAGAAGATAGGTAACGTCTGATTTGGCTGAAAATGAAGTTGTGAAGCCGGATTATCAGGTTTGGCTGATGGTGGTGGTGACTGTTTTGGGTGAGGTAGGTTTCTGCTGTTGGGGTGGGCGAAATGCGGAGGAGGGGGGAGCTTGGGGAATGACTTGATGATGAGGGCATTTTGAGCTTGGGCTTCATGAAGTCTTTGGAACTGGATAGTGAGAGGGGACTTGGTTGCTGCTCAGGCTGCTTGGAAATGATTCTCTGGTGATTGTCTCTGGTGAGTTGTGAAATTCAGGAGGGCGTGTGAGAGGAGAGATGGTTGCACTTGGAAATCACAAAAAGTAACGAGTCTTTTTTTTGACTTACTGTATTTCTTTTGCTTCGGGTATTGTTATTTCGATAGATGCCTTCTAGGCACAAATGTTCTTATCGGATCATCCTGTGAATAAAAGACAAAGTTACAATTAGGTTGGTTACAGTCAGGTAACGGTACGAGAGCACAGTTCTTCAGCGCCCTTGGCAGTTGCTGCAGTGCCCGGGGTTAACAAAATGACGAAGGCCTGCCCGAAGAAGATTCAGAAGACAGCCTCGCGCTCCACCAAACTTCTCAACACCAACAACAATACCTGCGCATGCTCCGCGCACTCTTCGGTCCCTATTCCTCTACTTAAAGAGGTAAGCCAACCTTCAAATCTTGTCTTTCTCATTCCTGCAGCATGTGTACAAGGGCTTGTCTACTTTCTTTGTGGTGGAACAAAGGGTATTCTTTTGCAAGCAGCCTCGTAACGTTTTATCGTCATATCATTCACTAGCTATCTGCGAACTACAAGACTAGAAATATAAGAGCTAATCTTCCTCCTATCGCAGATTTTCTTCCTAACTTCCCACCACTACTCGAAGCAGGTCTTACCACGACAACCAGCTTCGATTTTGTCCCCGCCCCCTTGCACACATTTGGTTTCCGCTCAAGCATCCTTTAGAAGATGGCGGATACAGAGATTAAGGACGTGAAGAAGGAGGTTGCGCATGAGGAGGAAGGCAATGATGAGGTATGTCTGGGTACTGAGTCTTAAGGTTGGCTTCAATTGCGCTCCGGGGGCACTTTTTGGCTGTGTATTCATTTGCATTTGGCACGCTGCCTCTTGTGATGGTTGGGCTTGATATTTCGAACTCTGGCGATATGGGAGTCAAGGGCCCAAGCTTCACCTTTGTGTGCTGGGGCACCTTGATCCCTCTTCTCTTCTCTTTGCGCCAGCTGCTTTGGAAAGCTCCCCTCTAAGAGTTATAACTGGGCTCTTCAATGGAATCAATGTTTATAATGGATTACTGCTAATATACGTCTTTTGTAGGAAGAGATATCAGCCATGAAGCGTCGAGTCGCAGAGATGGAAGAGGAGGCCGCCAAGTTGCGTGAAATGCAAGCAAGTCTCGATCAGCAGAGCAATGATTTGCGCGAGGACAAGGAGGATATCGACTCTCGAAGTATCTTTGTCGGAAACGTGGACTATGAGGCATCACCCGAAGAGATCCAGGCACATTTCCAAACCTGCGGCTCCATCAATCGTGTCACCATCCTACTGGATAAATTCACCGGCCATCCCAAGGGGTTCGTACACCCACGATTTCCGGTCCTTTGATTTATGGGACCCTTCTTAGTGTTATGAATTTTGTCAAGGATCTTCAATGATCAACGCTACCTGGCAAGAGATGGGTGCTAATCAAGGTTATGCAGGTATGCGTACGTGGAGTTCACCGAGCCAAGTCTCGTTGCTCAAGCTTTGGTTTTGAATGAAAGCGTCTTTCGTGGACGAAACCTGAAGGTTGATATTACTTATTCTTTCCGAATCATCTCGAATATCTTGCTAACGAATTTCTTTCGTAGGTTGTTCCTAAGCGTACAAATCTCCCTGGTATGACCCGTGGGCGAGGTAGAGGTGGCATGAGAGGTGGTGGCCGAGGGGGGTTTGGTCGAGGAGGAGCTCCCTCTCCATATCCCCCTCGTGGTGGATATCGTGGAGGTTACAGAGGTACCCGTGGACGGGGATATGCTCCTTATTAAATGATGATGAAGAGCTGAGCTGAAATCAGCGAGGCTGAGATGGTTGACGACGTCGGTAGTGGATTTGGAAAGCGTAAGATAGTTGCATGGGGACACGCGTTTGTTTTTCGCCAAAGGCACAATGTAGCATTGGGCTGGGAATGCCCATTTCAAGGGGCCTGAACTCGCATTTTTCACATTTTCAGGAGGCTCTGGCTGGGTAGCGCCGCGGGAGGGTTTAATGGATGGAGCTGGCTCAGCTGGGAGGGAGGGAGGCGTTGAGATTGAACACGTGATCTATTTTGCAATAAGAAATTGAGCTTCCTTCATGAGCCACGACGGGGGTCGTCATAACCTGGTGAATTTGGGTCGGTAAACCGGTGTGGCTAGAAGTAGAGAGTTCGAAACCTCGCAAGAACCTCTATGCCATGAATCATTGATGTCATTGGTGAGATAAGCCGAGCCCTGTTGATCCAGAATGTAAGCAGTCGAGGAGGGAAAGCGAAAGCGAGGCAGAGGGCTCGAGAGCCGAATCAAGTCCCATAATAGAAGTAGAAGTCAGAGAGGAGAGGCATGAAAAATCGAATCAATCGGTCCATCTCCCCGAACTAAACATTCCCTACCCAGCGAGCCGAATGTAGAGACGGAGGAGGAGGAGGAGGAGGAGGAGGTTGCTATTTTTAAGTTTCTTGATACTGGGACACTTTTAGCCTTGTTATTGAGGCAGTCACACCTGTCCCAGAGTTCAAGCGGGGCAAGTGGAAACAAACCCTCAAACCAAACGATCCGAGAACCTTTGAACCACCATATTGATATTGATATTGATTCCAAATTCTTGGAGTATTGACGACTAGCACAGTGAAGACCTCTTGAGTCAAATCAGCCTCGACGCTGGTTGGACGGGCGAATTGCGTACCTGTCTCGAGCCAGTCAGTACCAGTACTGCACAGCACAGCCCCCCCCCAAGCTTCTGCAGTGACCAGCAAGAGACGACCGCTCTCCATCTCGAACGCCTCTCGAGACTCCACTGCTCTGGAAAACACCATAACACCACCCGCGGCTCGCAGACGACCTCATACACCTCTCCCATCACTGACGTCCCCGAGGTCATCGACGCCATATTTGGCGCACCTTTTAATATGGCGAGTAGCAGCAGGACAGACTCGGGTCTGCCACCGTGAGTTGGTCCTTGTCTTGAACGAGCGTCATGCAAAAGATCATCACTGACACCCCAACCAGCCAACCCAATCTGCGAATTACGAGTATGCTTCCTCGAGCGGGACCCCCTCAAACCACCACAAATGCTAATACACTTCAGTCATCGCTGCGGATGGATTGTACAAGCGCGATGTCTTCCGTAGGCCTCCCCGCCATCCTCTGCTTGACGTTAATACTGATAGTTCTTGACAGGATTCCCCGACCCCTTCGCGGTGGCAACCCTTGACGGCGAGCAGACCAAGACCACGAGCGTAATCAAGAGAACCCTCAATCCCTACTGGAACGAGAGCTTCGACCTGTGAGCAATGAATATTTGATACATGGCGGGGAAACCCTACTGATGTGGGAATTAGGCGTGCCTCGGAGGATAGTATCCTAGCGGTACAAATCTTTGACCAGAAGAAGTTCAAGAAGAAGGATCAAGGGTTTTTGGGTGTCATCAATGTCCGTGTTGGAGATGTGATTGAGTTCTCTACTGCTCAGGATGACCGTGAGTAAATCACATTGCCACTGAACAACGGTGGCACAGGCTGACGAAACGGAATCACAGAAATGCTTACACGAGATCTTAAAAAATCTACGGATAACTTGGTCGTCCATGGAAAGCTCATCATCAATCTCTCTACTAACCTAGAAGCGCCACCTCGAGGTAGTCTTGCCCCGCCAAACGGTGTCAACCCGAACCGACCTCCCATGAGCACACCCCACGCATCTACAGCATCTGGTTTCCCAGGAGCAGCTTCTTCATCCCACACCCCTCAACCACAAGGCGTTGTCATGGCAAATGGTAATCTGTCGACACAGCCGACCCCAGGACATGCACCAGCTGCTGGCAGCCAGGGTCACCCTCCAACTGCCGCTGCTGGAGCCCAAACCCCTCGACCAACTGGTACTTTTAGTTCGTTCGAAGATGCGCAAGGGAGACTGCCCGCTGGTTGGGAGAGAAGGGAGGATAATCTGGGAAGAACATACTATGTAGACCACAACACCAGATCCACGAGTTGGACGAGACCTACCGTTGGAGGCAATACGGAAACCCAGAGGAACGAGCGGGATGCTAACACCCAAGTGGAACGCCAAAGACATCAAAACCGAACGCTACCAGAAGACCGGACAGGTGCCAACTCCCCATCAAATATGCCACCCCCAGCCACTGCACCCCAACAGCAGCCGGCGCCCGCCGCCGCAGCTCCTGGTGGAAGCACCGCCAATGCCGCTACTATGATGGCAACGGGAGCCACGACGGCGGGAACTGGTGAGCTACCACCACTATGGGAACAGCGTCACACCCCAGAAGGCCGTCCCTATTTTGTGGACCACAATACGCGAACCACCACTTGGGTGGATCCAAGACGTCAACAATACATCCGTATGTATGGGGGCCAAAATGCGAATAATACCATTCAACAACAGCCGGTCTCGCAACTTGGACCTCTACCTAGTGGATGGGAAATGCGTCTCACAAATACCGCAAGAGTGTACTTCGTGGATCACAACACTAAAACAACAACTTGGGACGATCCCCGACTTCCTTCTTCCCTGGATCAGAATGTTCCACAATACAAGCGTGACTTTAGACGAAAGCTCATCTACTTCCGGTCACAACCTGCACTACGTATCCTTTCTGGTCAATGCCATGTCAAGGTTAGAAGATCTCATATCTTTGAGGATTCATACGCTGAAATTATGCGTCAATCTGCTACGGACTTGAAGAAACGACTTATGATCAAGTTTGATGGAGAAGATGGTCTTGATTATGGGGGTCTGTCCCGGGAGTTTTTCTTCCTACTTTCCCACGAAATGTTTAACCCCTTTTATTGCTTGTTCGAGTACTCCGCCCACGACAACTATACCCTTCAAATCAACCCTCACTCTGGCATCAATCCCGAGCATCTCAACTACTTTAAATTTATTGGCCGTGTGGTCGGTCTCGCTATTTTCCATCGTCGTTTCCTAGATGCATTCTTCGTCGGCGCATTGTACAAGATGATGCTTCACAAGGCTGTCTCCTTGTCAGATATGGAAGGTGTAGATGCAGATTTCCACCGAAGTCTTCAGTGGATGTTGGATAACCCTATTGAAGGTGTTTTGGAACAAACATTTTCTACTGAAGATGAACGCTTTGGAGTTACGAATGTTGAGGATCTCAAGCCTGGCGGAAGAGATATTGATGTTACCGACGTCAACAAGAAAGAGTATGTGGATTTGATGGTCAAATGGAGAATCCAAAAGCGTATCGACGAGCAATTCCAGGCCTTCATTAATGGTTTCCATGAGCTCATCCCAGCTGAGCTCGTTAATGTTTTCGATGAGAGGGAACTTGAGTTACTTATCGGTGGTATCGCGGAGATTGATGTCGAAGATTGGAAGAAGCACACCGATTACCGAGGTTACACGGAGTCGGACGAGGTTATCAAATTCTTTTGGCAGACGATTCGAAGTTGGGATGGAGAGCAAAAGTCTCGTCTCCTTCAATTTGCAACTGGTACCTCACGTATTCCTGTCAATGGTTTCAAAGATCTTCAAGGTAGTGATGGTCCTCGACGTTTTACGATTGAGAAGCAAGGAGAGGTCAACAACTTACCCAAGTCTCACACATGGTACGATTCCCATACTTTCTTTTGCTTTTCGTACTCTACTAATATGGTATAGTTTCAACCGTCTGGATCTGCCAGCATACAAATCATTAGAACAACTTCAGCAAAAATTGACAATGGCAGTGGAGGAGACGATGGGATTCGGGCAAGAGTGATCATGTTTTTTCACGACCAAACCAGCTATATTTCTTTTCCTTGTTCACGGTGTTACTTTTTTTTTCATACACAGAGACAATTGGGGGAGGCTTTCGGAGGCAGGCTTCAGAATTCGAATCAAAAACCTCATTTTTTTGATTGATTGTAGTAATGAGGCCGCTATTAGCGTCTTAGCACGAAAAGCCTCTGTGTACTTAGTTTAGCCAAATTTCCACCATAACAGAGATTATTGTTGGTGATTATCTTTCTTCGACTTGAGTGCTAATTTGGTTGCTAACTTATTGGTGTTCGTTTTTAAGTATCACGGAATGACTGACTGCTCGGAACAAGGGATTTAAGTAGGAGAATAATATTTTTAACCCAAGTTTTTGCCCCCTCTGAAATTCCAATGAAAGCTGGCCGCGAGCCATCCTGATCCCAGCCTGACTCGGCTCTAGTCGAGATCGTGCCTTCCCTTCGTTGGTCTCGTCCCTGGACTCAAACCTCGAGGGGAAGGGACCCAAAGCCGCTCCTTGCCTCTCACCTCGTTTTGGGGGGTTTTGGAGTGGGGTAGATAGGGAGGTACGAGAGGTAGATGCTGCAGGTCTTCCAGATTGAGAGCGGGGTCAGATTTCATTTCTAGTTGGTACCTGCTCCCGAGATTGTAATCATCGTCACACCTCCACTGTGCTTCGATGAATCGTATTTCTGTCAGTGAGAGTATCGGTCGGTCATTGCTCTTGTATCCCATTGTTCGCAAGAATATGGAACTACCTATAATTCGAGCTAACCCTAACCCTAACCCTATATACGGGTTTTGATTCTCAAAGCATGCTTCTGACTATGTGAGAGCTTCTGGGAGAAGGTGCAGAGGAAGCTCTTACCCATTGCATGTTCTCTCCCTGGCCCTTCTGATTGGATTGGGGGGTCGTACTTGCCCAAGTCTCCCCGTGGCCATTTGGATCAATTTAAAATTCTTGGAGGGTCGCACTTGTATTTTCTATAACTATACAGCATTTTTGGTTTCCCCATGACGGGAAAAGAGAACGATTCGGAAATGGGAAAAGAGCAAGGGAGGGAGGGTAGTTACTCGACAACGACAAACGACGTCCCTTCGGAAGTTACAGTAGCGACGCCGCTCAGCTGATTCCTTGGCTTTCCGGATCTGGTTTTTACTTGTACCGTTGTTTATGTATGCCAAGGTACCCGACAGATACGGAATTGGCAAATTTGATGGCGGGCAGAAAAAGCGGTAATTCGAAGTATATGTCTCTAAATGTAGGAAAGATCGGGTACTATCGACTCACCTTTCTCCTGCCAACTCCCAGCGTAAACAATGGGAAAGAGTGGTGGTACCTGGGTACTAGTGCCGCTTTTCCCTTCCATTGGGGGAAAGTTGCAGCTTGCACAAGGTAGTTGGGTTGGGTGGGTGAATGGCAGGTACGATGGTGTCGTCGCCATGGGACGGGATACTTAACGCGGGGTTTCCCTTTCTCTTGTTTACTTTTCTCTCTCCACAACTCCGTTTCGTCGCAACACAACACTCGCATCGCATCTTCTTTTTCGCATCACTATTCATTGATTCGTACTACCGAACCATAGTTCTTCCAAACTTCGATCTTCTTTTCTCAAGATGCAATTCTCGGCTTTCCTCCCTGTCACCGTCTCTCTGTTTGTCACCCTTGTTGCGGGTCAGAATTGTCCTGCCAAGGGTGTCTTCGATTCCTGCATTATCACTGAGATGGGATATGTCAGCGCGTGTGGTGCAAACGACTAGTAGATATCCCCTATTCTCATCCAGAGAAACTCTACTAACTAGAATCAAAGTTCTTGCCTTTGCTCGAAGTGGGGAGACGTCTTGACGTTCGTCTCTCTTCTCATCCTTCACTTGCTATCCAATCTCCCATGATGATCACTAACATCCCCCCAGCTGCTACCTCCAATGCCCAAGCGACTCAGGTTACGCAACAGCACTCGCCAACAAAACCGCATTCTGCAACAGCGCCGCCGCCTATCCATCCTCATCAACCGCCGTCGCTCCAATCAGCCGTCCTGTTTCCTCTCCTGTTTCCTCGCCAAGTGCCGCTTCGGGCGGATCTTCAAACACACTTTCTGGAACAAACACTGCTGCAAAACCTACGGGTACAAGTTCTTCATCGGCGGTTGGTGCTACTGCTACGGGCGATGCAAAGAAGGTTGTTGTTGGGGCCGGTGGATTGATTTTGGGGTTGGTTGCTGTTGTTTTGTAAGGGATGAACAAATTAAGGGATGGTTTATGAGGTTTATGAGTTTATGGGAGTTGCCTTTCGCGTGCACATATTGGATGGCTTTGGTAGTGCATTGTTGTTTTGCAGAGGGGTTATGGAAATACCGGAAGTAATGATTGGGGCTTTCAGCAGGTGCCTTAGGGATTGATAATACTTAATGGGAAGATAATCTTCATCTTCTAAATCTTGAGCGCTCGTTATATGTGATAGTTTTCTTACATCATCTTCTTGGAAGCCAACAGTTTGTCAACAGCTTCACAATGTTCAAGCGCAGTGAATGCGTTATCTAAATTTCACATTTCCGCTCATGCCTTCCAGGAGAGGTAATTTGAAGTAGGACTTATGAGAGAAAGGATATACTCGAGATTTGACACGAAGTGGGCAAGAATCAGCTCTTCTTATTCTGGAATTTTAGTAAAATATGAACAATAATTACTTGAAATTATACTATCAAGTTGGAGCGAGGGTTGTGGTTCACCGTGATATATATCCAAACAATGTTCACCAAAATATTTTACTTCGAGATTTGGGAAAACTAAGTTAATTGACTGCATATTGGTTTATAGCCGAGTGAATCGTCGTATATTCTTTCGGAATACTACATTTTTTAAGCTTCAAGGATCCATTATTTCCTCGGATGGAGTTTGGATGGTTTATCTAAAGTCGTTGACATCTATAAAGTACCCAAGCTATACTTGGGCCCAAGCTGCATCAAAGCAGATATTGGTGCAGGTTAAGGGATAATGAATTTGCTAAAATTCCTGGGGAGGATGAGGAGCAGCAAATGATTATTCGCCTATACCGTTCCCATGATCAACCTATTATTCGAGGTTTTCTCGTGTAAAATCTGTTAAAAATACATCTCTACACCTCAACTAACTGCAGTTTACAAAAATGGGGCAGTAAGTCTAAATGAGATATTCGAACTTGAACTCATACGTGGAAGGTTTCAAGTAGTCTTCACCACTGCACCTTTGGCAGGTCCTTTGCCAAGGTTTAGAGCACGAAGCTCCGAACCCCAACACAATTATAAGTTGTTCTCCCGGTAATAATCTCATGCGAGGTATTCCATGTGCGTTTATCTCGCTCCGGAGAACTAGCATTGACGGTACAGCCAAGGTGCACAGTTTCGTCTGCCCAAAACCCTGAATGAGTGCACGCAGAATTGCTTTGGTACATTGATCCTTCCTATTAAAACCAGACATACAGGATCCATCGCTGCTTTCAGCTGCTGACCACATTCCCAAATAGGAGCAAATTCTCACTGGGGTTAACCAAATCCACATGCTCACTTCACGAAATCTAGATGAATGTACCACAGGTTATTCATCACGCCTCTTACTTTTTTTTATTTCATAGAAGTGATTCGCTAAGTAAGGGTTAGTCAGGAGTAAATGGGAGACAGGTACCTTTAAAGCAAGGAAAAGCCCTGGGAGGTTCTTCGGCGATAAAGGCACAGATCTTCGTCCCTTCCTCAAAGGCTATCATTGATTCCTGGGGAGAATTAGGAAATCCAGGGTGGTCGTGGGATGTTCTGGAACCGTCTTTTCAATTTTTTTTTACACCAATCCCTCGGCCGATGTTATTGAGAAAGAGTTACTGGGAATTGAATTTTCGGCGAAGAAAAGTGGGAATGTGAAGGCGAGCTATCCGGATCCTTACTTATAGGGATTCGGGAAGTTATCCTTGGGTTCGGACTTTTAGAAAGCTTGGGAGACAGATGGTTGGGGATGAAGTGGCGAGTGGGGGGTTTCGTGCCGCTTGCTAGTGTCGATGGGGAGGGGAAGAGGAGGTATTCTGCCAGTGCTTATTACTTAGTCCCAGGCGTAACAGTCCATAACGGGGCCTCCTAAAGAAACCCTGCTTTGCTGGGTCCCGCTATGGACTGATTCGCCTGGGACGAAGTATGAGCCGGTGAGGGGAAAGGGAGTTTGCATGTTTTTACGGGGAGTGTGGTGCAGGAGCTTTTGTTTGAGGGGAAAGAATGGGAGTTGAAGGCATTTGGGGTTCGATTTGTTTCTGTCAATGGAAGCACGATTGCGAAAGCGAGTAAGGAGGTTATTCTTTCTGCTGGTGTGTTGCAAAGTCCTAAAATATTGGGACTTTCGGGGATCGGGAATATGAGGTTGTTGAGTCGATTGGGGATTGGGTTTATCATTGCTAAGCCGGATGAAGCGGAGAAATTGCAAGATCATATTGTTGGGGGGATTGGATTTGGGGCGAATGATAATATTACGACGAAGGATTGTCTTATTCGACAGGTACCTCTCGCTGTTGCAGCAGCTCCACTCGAACATTTTACCTTCAAAACTGGACCGTTGGCATCAGTGGGAAGATCAGCTTATGCCTACCTAACTGTTATGTCACTGCTCTCTTCATCCCGGGAAAAAGAACTAAACACCCTCCTTGATCCCAACGCGCAATTCTCAAATAGCACCACCCTCCCAAAACAATACTACCAGATCGTCCGCTCTCTTCTCAAAGACAAAACGCAAGGTTCAGCCTTCTTTCTCGCAGCCAATGGTCAAGGTTTGGCCCCAACAGTAGCCCCCCGAGGAGCCCAGCCAGCAAAATTCATCTCAATCTCCATCCTCGCAACCCGAGGAACAGTCCACGTAACCAGCACAAACACCTCTCTCCCACCCACAATAAACCCAAACTACCTAACCCACCCCCTAGACCTTGAAATTTTCTCCCGCCACCTACTCTACCTCCGCACTCTCGCAACCCTAGAGCCCTTCGCCTCCACAATGTTAAAACCAAATGGTCGACTCTGGGACCCAGCTTCAAACTTCACTTCCCTAGAACGAGCGAAGGAATATGTGAAAAGCGGTGGTATAAGCATGTGGCATCCAACTAGCACTTGTGCTATGCTACTAGAGAGAATGGTGGGGTTGTTGACACGCAACTGGGGGTATACGAGACGAAGGGTTGTGGATGGTAGTGTTTTTCCGATTGTCCCGAGGGTAAATCCGCAGAGTTGGGTTTATGTTGATTTAATCAAGAGTACTTGGGGGCTGTGAGGGTGTTTTTCTGGGGGAGTGGAGGGTTGGTCTTGGTTATTTTTCGCTTGGGACATCTGTGGTATTTAGAGTTTGGTTTGTTTTCCGCGTTCCCCCCTTCCCTTTCCTTTTCCCTCTTCCACACTCAACCTATCTTGTTCACAATACCAATCCCAAACCCCCTCGATCACGCACACCACTGCGAAAGGTCGAAATACAAGATGCAGCGCCTGTATCCTTGAGCAATTGTTGAGAAAGACAGCCCGTAGAGTATGCGACTTGGTGCCTGGTGAGTCTAAAGTCATTTTGCTGATACTGCTCGCAAGAAACCCCCCGAAAGAGTGTAGAGCGGGTCGATAATAGGCGTAGACAAACCCCTAGAAGACCCTTCAAACCCTATTTTTATATCGCATTAAGTGATTCTAATCGCGGCTGAAGTTGATTGGCTTTCAATTTCAAGGTAGAATTAGCGGAGGCAGGGCTCCCCTCCTTCGGAGATTTGTCTCCGATTTGGGTTGACCGTTGAAATGAAAGAGCATCCCAGTTTGCTGTGTGTTCATTGAAACTCGATCGAAATGTGCGATCGATATTGGGATGGAAAAGTGCGAGTTGCATGATGATATCGATGTCTGAGGGAGGGGACCGTTTTCTCAAACCGGGAAAACTCGAAGCAATGCGTAGATCTAATGGTTGGATATCACCCGGGGTTTTGTCCTAACTTTTCCTGAACTAGTATTATACTGTACCAGGAGAAGGAGTAGCACAGATAGATGTGCAGGATCTGATGTACAAAAAGGTGCACAAATATGCCCCTTTCCGTCGGAAGTTTTTCGACGGAGTCGCGCAAAACATACGGAATCACGTGGCAGGACTTTGACCCCGAATGGACAGCTTTGATTTCGTATTTACCCTGGGAGGTCCAGCCCGCTCCAAAGCAAAGCAAAGCAAGGAAAGACTACAAGGCTGGTGCTGGCACGAAGATCTGTGACCTCGCTTGGAATCATTTTTGGAACAATCGAATGTTCGCTGGTTACCTAGAGTAGATTTAACATTTAATATCGTGCCTATTATTGTCGGTACGGACGGAGGTATTTTGAAAGAACTCGCCAGAAAAGCCGTTTCCGGAAGCCTCCATACATACGGAAGGAAAATACAGTTACACAGTACTGTCCAGGGTGGTCCCATCCCATCCCATCTTCTCCAGTTCAGAAGTGCAGATTGAGCTCGCCCCTTCCCATCCCATCCCATCCCATCCCATCCATCTCACATCTCAGATCTCAGCTCAGAGATATCACCTCCTCAACCACGACGACCGACGACCGACAACCGACAACCGACAACCGGGCGATCTCTCCATCCTCATACCCACCTCCAACATACCCTCCTCCAACATACCCACCTCCAACATACCCACCTCCAACATCCCCATCTCCAACCCTGGCCGTCCATTTCATCCTACATCGTCGAGATCCCGCAACCGAAACATCCAATTGTCCCTCGTCGAGCTCGAGTCGGAGACACCACCGCAAAACATGTCCTGGGTTGGGGACGCGCGCATTTAAATCGACGCCGCCACGGGTCGTCGAGAGGAGGAAACATTGGGGAACAGCATATGCGCACAAGGTTGGAGGGGCCAAAGGAGATTGAGGAGTTTGAGGGGGCTCTGAGGGCACGTTGTAAGAAAGGACGTCCTTCCCAATCATGCGCGTTGGCATTCGGGAGCAGTTCGCAGCCGTTGTGCTGATCACGGCTCTGGTGCCATTGATGGTTTTGGCCATAGCTACGTGGGTCAACAATCATGATTTCGTTACGGGCGTCACATCGCAACAATTGAGTCTGACTGCGAGTCTCAAGGCCACTCAAATCGCGGCTGATTTGTTGTTGATTCAATCAACATGTTCTACGATCACTACACGCATTATTATACAGAGCGCTATGAGGAATTTCTACAAGGGAAACAGCTCTACTTCTAACTGGACGTAAGGAACACTTTTTTTTGAGATTGAAACTGGCAGATTTTCTGGTCCTTAGTCCTCTGTAGTGACTTCGGGAAAAACCACCCACCCTCATTTTATCCGAGAAAGGAAATGCTAACTTCTCTAGGCCCGCTGGCACTGATGTTAGTAGTGCTCTCGTGGGGGGTGGTCTCTCAAGCTTGCTGCAGGTAGTTGTATACTCTCGGAATCTTACAGGGGACCGCGCACCTCTTTTCAACACAACCGCGAATACATCAGGAATTGTTATACCAAGCACCGGTGGAGTCTTACTTGGGCAAGCGAATGGGGGATTTCCAGCCGCGCTCTATCCAAACATTTCCTATACGGATACCTCGTTTCCGGACCCCGCAGACCCCTCACGGAATTTCACTCAAGTTTCTGCTTTTGATGATTTTCTTTTCAATCAATCTTCTGTCTTGCTGCTTGGGCCTATGCAAATCAACGACACTTATGCTCTTCTCTCTATGACGTTGCCTATCATCGATAACACGAACCCCAGGGTCTGCTTAGGTTTTATGACGATTGTTGCAGCAGCCTCGTCCTTGATGGATGTCATCCAGTCCCGTGAAGGCCTGGGTATTACGGGGATGATTTTGCTAGTTGGGTCAAATAGGCGTGAGAATTTGTTCAAATATGATCAACGACCTTCATCAGGCTCATTCCTCCCCTCACCGACCAGGCTAGCGAATGCTACAATTAAGTATGTTTTTCCGCCATCAAATACACAAGGCGCCGATAGACATAAAACTTACCTGAGGAACTTAACAACTCTGGGGTCTTCCAACTTCACCATCGGACAATATCCTGCTGCCATGAGCGGCTTTGGGGGCTATGATAATGATGCGATCAACAACGCTGGGAGCCTCTTGTCGACCAGAAATGAGGATGACGTTTCAGTCAGTGTAGGGTACGCAAGGCCTCAAAGTTCATTGGCGGATTGGCTTCTGATTATTGAGCAATCACATGCGGAAGCCTGGGCGCCTGTAAGAAAGCTTAGAATGATCGTTCTTGCCTGTGTATTCGGATCTATCGGTCTGATTCTCCTTGTTGTAGTACCAACAGCTCACTTCAGTGTGCGCCCTATTCGCAGGCTAAGAGATGCCACGGAAAAGTCAATCACCCCTCCGGGATACACACCAAATGGCAGTATACGATCAGGACAATATGATTCGGATGAAGAAGACCCGGAATTGGAAAGATCAAATTCTACACATTCTAGAAAGACTGGACTTTTGCTTAGGCTGAGAAATCTGACCAGTGGCGGAAAAAGCAAGACAAAATCTCAGCGCGGTGATGATGAGAGACGGCGGGTTTTCAAAATCCCAGCAAAAGTACAAGATCGGAAGCATTGGATTACGGATGAGCTCACAGAATTAACATGTTTGTCTTCTCTGCTCCTACTATTTAGGGGGTGCGGGCGTTGTGACGATTTACAAACTTGATCATGGAGAGGTGTCGATTCCACGTTGTGCGAATAATCTCGGAAAGCCAGGGAACTAGATTCTTGGTTTTTCGGGACTGTTCTGACAATCAAGAGGGATATATTCTGTGGCCAAGTTTCGTATTCGCCATTAGTCTTTCGCCTCCTATTCAATAAATCAAAGCAAGTACTGACTTTCTGCAGCAACATTTAACGAGATGACCGACGAGTTGATGCTCCAATATCAAGGTCTAGAGGCGAAAGTAGCTGAACGAACACGTGAGCTGGAAATCAGCAAGAAGGCCGCCGAAGCCGCTAATGAGAGCAAGACTTTGTTTATTGCGAACATATCTCATGAGCTTAAAACCCCTCTGAATGGGATCCTTGGGATGTGTGCTGTCTGCATGGGCGAAGACGATCTTCCACGAATTAAGCGAAGTCTTCAAGTTGTTTACAAATCTGGAGATCTTCTACTCCATCTTTTGAACGATCTCTTGACTTTTAGCAAGAATCAAATTGGGCAACAACTGAGCCTCGAAGAAAAAGAGTTTCGTCTAGCAGATATCAAGACCCAGATTGTAACGATCTTCACCAAACAAGTCCAAGAAAAAAACATAAAATTTGGGGTCAGATTTATCGGTACAGATACCGACATTGAGCCGGATGCTTTATCGGGAAAGAAGCTACCTGCTCTAGGCCCACAAGGTACAGGGCGACTGAAGGACATGTGGTAAGTACACGAGTTGCTTGGATCTTGTTGACTACTTGTTTCATCACTATACATACTAATTTATCATAGTCTATGGGGTGATCAACACAGAATCCTTCAGGTGGTCATCAATCTTGTCAGCAACAGTCTAAAGTTCACACCAGCAGGGGGCAAGGTCGAGGTCCGAATTAAATGTTTAGGGGAGGCTGAGGTGACATCAGATGGTAGCCGGAATTCCCTGCAGTCCAAAGGGTCGACCAAGCAAAGCTCACAGCGGCGCCCGAGAGGTCGCCATGATACTGGTTCGAATTCTTCGCAAGTCTCCCGAAAACCGTCGAATTCCTCGGGAACAAAGGCCACAGTAGGAACCGCTTTGCAGATAAATCCCATGGACCCTAACTCGGCACCCAAAGTTCAAGTACGGGAACGATCGCCAACACCACCTCCTTCAAATGCGAGAACATTGATCTTCCAATTCGAGGTTGAAGACACTGGCCCTGGTATACCCGAAAATCTCCAGGAACGTGTGTTTGAACCATTCGTGCAAGGTGATCTTGGTCTGAGCAGAAAATATGGTGGTACTGGACTAGGACTGAGCATTTGCCACCAACTCAGTCAATTGATGAACGGCGAAGTAACACTTGTAAGCTCCCAGGCAGCTCCAACAGGAACAACCTTCACGGTCAAAATCCCACTCAAGCATACCAAGTCGCGTGCACCATCAACATCAAGCTCAGACGTGCATGGACCCTCACGTCCGAATAGCATTTATAACAACGTACAGGTGGACGCCGGTGTATCTTCAGCATTGGGTGCTGTAGCTTCAAGTTCGAAGAGTAGTGGCGAGTTTGAGAAGGACGCCGAACCAAGACTAGTTGGACTCAGTCAGCCCTTCTTTGCATCAAATCCAGGAACCCCTCCAGATGTTAAAGGCAAAAAAGCAGACAAGGCTGCACTTGACAAGACAACTAACGGGAAGGAACCGCCCAAAAAGCTTCGAGTTTTGGTTGCTGAGGATAATCTTGTAAACCAGGAGATTGTGATTCGGTTAGTAGAAATCCCCTGACCAAGAATATATTGTGAAATTACTAACGCCCCCAAAGTATGCTAAAACTAGAACACATCTATGACGTTGAAGTTGTGGTCGCCGAAGATGGTAAACAAGCTTATGATATCGTCAAGGAAAGCATGGATAAGGGCCAATACTTCAACCTTATCTTCATGGATATTCAGGTGAGCCCTCGGTGATTCCCAAAGTTGTATATAACACTCAAACTAATGTGGTTCAGATGCCAAATCTGGATGGGCTGCAGAGCACACGACTAATTCGTTCGATGGGCTACTCTGCCCCAATCGTTGCCCTTACCGCTTTCTCAGAGGAAAGTAATGTTAAAGAGTGTTATGATTCTGGCATGGATCATTTCCTCAGCAAACCCATCCGTCGACCTGCTCTGAAACAAGTATTAAAACGATTCGCAACGATACCAGAAGAAGGCGAGGCGTCTTCCGGCAAAAGCACGCCGTCTGAACATGGTGCCTCGAAACGCGAATTATCTTTGCCATCTAGTAAAGCGGATCCTCCCACCGAGCCATTTGTGAACGGGAGCTTTCCACCACCACCAACCTAATTTTTATTTACCTTCTTTGGATGTATACAGCAACAATTCAGAGCGGGAAAGTTTCAAAAAAGAAACGGTTTTAATTTTTCTTCAAGTACATACGATTTTTCTTTGTCAACAACACATCATAATGGCGCATCACGGAGTTTTCATAATTGGGAAATACCAAAAGCGCGAGTTTTTCATGAGGGAAAACCACATCGTGTCTGTCTAATATCATTTTCAGCGATTTGGATTTTGGCAGAGTTGAAGCAGAGGAGTGAAGACCTTTGAATCGTACCTTTAGGAGTCGACATTTTCCCTTGGGTAATTCAGTAAAATTTTGCGGCATGTACGGAGATATATGGTCCGTCAGGAGTTGAATGGATTGGGATTGAGTTGTTGGATGTGAAGCAGGAGTTATACACGAAATCTTGCGTGCATGAGTGTGAGTAAAGGGAGCTCTTTTAGGAGCAAACGATCGGTTGGTAGTTTACTTAATTAGTAGACTGATTTCATTACTAGCCGGAAGACAGAAGGAATTCTAATACACCTTCTTCCTTGTGAACTCTGAAAGTGAAGCTATGAACGAAAGAGTTTCTAGTTGGACTGGGGTTTGTTGTCTGAATGCGATACTATATACTTTAGATGTCCATTTTCACATGCGTCCTAAAACTAAGCCGCAAATCGACAGCATCTAAAGGGATGACTACGTGACTGTTCAGCGAACAGTGATGGCATAAGAGATGGGTTTGTCGTGCCAATCTCAAATCCTTTTGACCGATTGTATTTGTATGTGATCCATTCCATGATGGCGTCCTCGGCGGGTTCTGGCAGCGCTTCAGTTTGAGCCATAATGCTTTGCAACTCCGGATACTCTGGCGATTCGGTCTGAGGTTTGTACCGAAGAGTGCGCGGTATCACGATCAGGGCTTCGACCAGGACTCCTCGAGCAATATACGGACGACAGATGTTCGAACAGCCACGGACCTAGGTTGGAGGCACGGCACCGAGTTAAGGCTAGAGATGTTGTGAGCAATTATAAAGAAGCTAGATTATATGTATATCAGGAAGAAGCATGACCCCTAGCTCCATACCAGTGCGTTAGTAACTATATACTGACAAACCAAACTCCTCAGGCTCCCAATCCCTTCATCTAGCCCTCTGCCTCCACCTTCCTTGGAATGTACATATCTCGCAAGAGCGATAATATCTTCAGCATTCCCATCGTCAAGCTGAAACACGCAGAGTGTTTTATGGAGCTTGAACAACGCTAGAGCCTTTAAGGAATCGATGAGTTGGAGATCCCCTAGGATATAGAGTAAGGCGTGACTGAGAAATATTCCAGTATAGTTTTGATCTGGATCGAAATGCTCGCAGGGTTTATCGTAGTTATTGCGTGAAGCGAGTAATAGAAATGTAAGGGAATTGAAATCCTCTGAATGTACGCGCGAGTGACGTCCTGGGTATTTTTCTCGTCTTATGATTGGAATGGTTTCCGGCTCAAAATCTGGGTCCGTCGTTGGTCTTGGTTATTCCTCCCGAAAGGAAGAGAAAGAGAAACCCTTTGCTGACTTTAACCTTTTCTTTTTGTCCTTTTTGCTCGCACAACCATAGCCTGCCTCCGGCCCCGGCTCGATGGATTCCTTCGGATTAATGCCTCAATTACTAGCAGGCCCCGAGACTGCTTCCTCAACTAAACCTGGCCCTAACTCTGGCTCTAGTGTCTCAGCAACTAAAGCTGGATCCGTCTCAGTCTTGACCCATCTCATGCGTAGGCTATGTAACGTACTCGGCGAGGAGTCAACTTTCACAACCTCCTTCTACATTTCAACCTTGCTCCGTTTTCCCCCCTTCTGTATCGAGTAATCGCCAGTATTTACGGACTAGGTAATCCACTCGAACGTTTTCTTGCTCACATCAGCCCATATTATATGTCCGGCTTGGGATTCTGCTATCCCCCCCATCAGAGTATAGAGCGGTTTAGAGAGCTAGGTGAATGGTTCCTCGTGAACGAGGAACACAGTTAGGCTGCCATCGACCTTGTCGTCAACGATGAATTTAGAAAGTCGAGATTTGAGGATTCTATAAAGTTACTGTTAAAATAAGCCTAGCATTCGGAAAAGCTTCTTCTTAACTATGAAGCAGAGTCTTTGTCGCGAAAATGTCGAGCTCGTGAAGTGAGATTCTGCTCTAGGGCTACTACCGAATTGCTACTCGCGCTACCAGAGCATGAAGCTGCTGGATTAAGATATTACTGAGGCAGTTGCTTCCTTAAAAGATGGAGGCTATTCAACCTACTGTAGAATCGTGATCAGCAAGAGAGATATAACCACCACTCAAACGTGCCATAAGCTCATATAACAGGGCTTCCCTTTCCAATCTTTGCTTACATCTTCGCGAATCTTCAAGCTGGCGCTTCTTCCTTTTCCATATCATCATATCCTAACATTATAACTAATTGACTATTTGAACTTCGGTTTGCGAGACGGCTAACTCGTAGAACATTGCAGGATCTTGTTTCATAATTGGCGGATTATGAGATGCTCGATTAACAGAGATGCGAAGCCAATGCGAAAAGTTCTAATGTAATGTGTGGTGGAGAGTTAACGACGGAGAACGTGGAAAACTACATCGGCGATGTTGGAGGAGAACCTAAGAGCATGTTTGGTGGGGCAGCTTCCCGTGGACAGAAAAAGTGGCACTATAATTTAGTGACCCTCCCTGATAAATCAATAACAACAAGTCGTAAAATTATAACAAAAATACGAATAGATGCGCAAGATGCTAGTTACCCCTTCCGAGAGTGTTAGAAGTTTTTCTCTCATTTACGTTGAGCTGTAGGCATTGGTACTTTTGCAGATAGAAGTAATGCTGCCACTTTTTCTGTCCACGGGAGGGCAGAAGCGAGTTGCTGTTGTCACGTGTAGCTATTTTTGATCTCAGCCTCAGGGTGGCTGAGAGAGATTGGCTTGTGACAAGTTGACAACGCTCTTTTCGTTAGTAGCTTTTATTCCCCGCATCGGTTGCCGTGCTTGAGTATCGACACATTTGCCCGCTCTACTCCTCACTACGATAAAGGTCCAAACATAAGCAGACCTAAAAGCAATAAGCAACATGAGCGATCCAAGCCATTGGAGTCACAGTACAGGGGAGGCAGAGCAGTTCCAAGCAAGTATCAATCAAGCAAATCACACATCAACGAGGCCTGCTCTGACGGTTTTGCAGGCATCAGTTGCTGTGGGTGGCAAGGCAAAAGACCTGGCAGCTACGATCTCATCCGGACAGAGCGCCAAAAATGAGCGGGAAGCAAAACGGAAGGCGAGAGAAGAGAAAGAAAGGGCAGAGAAGGAGCAGGAATGGAAAGAGCGACAGGACAGAGAAAGAGCGAAGGAGAAGGAGAAGAAATAGGTTTGAGCGACCAACAACATATATTTAAGCCTGCACCTCTTTTAAGGCGCCTGCTTCTTTGCTAAAGAGGACTTGCAACTGTTTTACATACTCTTCTCGATCAGCGACCTTTCTCTGAGCAACCTCACGAGAACCCTGGCACCAGTACTGTGATAGTATTCCTTCGACCGTATTCGAGAGGGGATGAAATTTGGGAGCGATATGATCTTCGACTAGAGCAAATGCGGCATTGACAGACACAGTACAATGCCAAAACCAGACTGCCCCAGATTTCCAGCTGTTATGCATGATTGATGTCAGTGAGGGCAGATCCGATGGCGTCATCCTGACTTCTTCCTCCCTGAATATATCCATAAACTCCTGGCGAACTATATCAAATTCTCTGAGGCTGTCTTCTGTTACCTCGTCGATACCGCATCCCGTGAGCCAATAGGGAACGGAAAGCATCTCGGCAGGTAGTGCACAAACCCACTCATGGTCTATAAGACATGTAATGTTCCAGTCTTTATCGACAAAAATATTGCTCGCATGGAAATCGGTGAGCTGAAGACGAAATGGCCCGTTACGACTCTCCGGCTGAATATAGTGATGAGAGAGCGCCCTGAGCATTGTTTTAGCAGCCATCTGGCCAAGACAGTCTTCCGTACTGTGAGCTGCATTCAGATTGCTAAGAAAGAAGTTGTCATGGAACGTGAGTATATCTGCAACAAAGGGCTCTACACAAGTATATGTTTCATTTCTCGATATCGTTTTTGGGGCGCCCTCATTCTCTAAAATAACAATAGAGCAAGGCAGCGGTCGGTTTGAGAGTGTAATTGTGCCGTTATTATGGAATTGGAACGAGCCTATTCGAGGCTGAGGAATGCGAGCTAAAGACAAGATCAAGCGCGCCATGCCTCGGAAGAGCTTTTGCCTCCGGACCGGGTCACCTCGATGCCTATCCCATGTGTCCGAGAGCATTTCGCCTTTATCCGGGCCAATATACTCAAGAAGCATATATGCAGAGGGTAGGCGCAGGTGGGTCGGACTTAGGGCATATTGAGACAAGGTTGGGTATCGAAGATAGTTGCGTAAAGATCGCTGGAACATGCGCCAAAGGCGGAGATAAAAAGGCATTCGTTGCTCGTGTGTAAACTATAGATGAAGCAACAATGTTAGCACGGAAATCTCAAGAAACACAATAACTTACGTGTCGATTGTCAGAGAAGCCAAAGCCGTACAAGTATGGAACAGGAATGTCGGGGCATCGATCTTGCATCCATACGTAAGCTCCAACCTCGCAGCTTAGTTTCTCGTCAATGGTGCCAGGGTATTTGGCTTCGGCAAGCTTGTGTGGCATAGGACAACGAAAGATCAGGTTCTTGTTGAAGCTGGTCGACCTTACTTCCACAGGTATACACACATTAAAGCTCCCTCGAATCCATTGGCTCTCTGCTTTGACAATACAAGCGTCTTGATCGCGCAGTCTCATGTGATGCCGAACAAGGGCCTGGATCGTTGCTCGCTGATCCCAGAGCTTTTGAAAGAGCTGCCTCCTTGCTCCACGGTATGTTGCTTCATTGATGATATTGACATCCTTCTTGAGGGCCAACTCGTAGGTAATGTGCTTCCCATTATCGAGCTCGAGAGCAGCTGGCATGGTGAAAGAAGCATTCCTCGCCAATGGATCGAGGTATACTTGGCACCTGCTGACGGGTTGACCAGCAGGTCGATTCTTTCGTTGGTTATCTTCGACGCAGGTCCGATGTCAGATAAATCTCCGGCGGTAATGATTTAATCACGTGATGCGACCACCCACATGCATGGGTAGCCCTGGTGAGCATCCAAAAGGCTGCTGACTAATTAGGGCACACATGATGTTATGACATTTCCAGCCATACTGACACAAGCTTGTAGTCCGTAACTTGATAGCGATCCTTATACTCAAGAAAAGGAGGTATGTTATGTCAGCAGTGACATTGTGACCACAGGTCAAAGTCGCGGGGTGAAGATAGGCTCACGACGAGGCTCACGACGAGGCTCACGACGAGGCTGATGATGAGGCTGACGCTTGGATTTCTGAGACAACTCACTTCAGCGTATCATGCTCATGACCACTCCTAATATATCCTTCGGGCGCAAGAGCGGCTCTCCGGCCCCTTCTGTCTTCCAGGAGAGCTGGAGGGATACTTAGTTGAAGCGATGGATTTTGCGTATCACCTTTGTCACGTGGTTCAGCGCATGAAAACCCCACGCCGTAGGGAGCCGTACACGTCGTACCTTACCTATCGCTTTCTTCCTCACAGCAGCTGATCAAACAAAACCAAGGGCCGAGGATAAGCAAGCACAATTTTCACCCGGCGGTTGTGATCAAATGATGCCGAATAAACGTAGGTAGTAGAATGGTGGGCTTCCTCGGCGGCCCGGAGGTTGTGGGGGAAGTCGGTCCCAAAGAATAACCTCGGTTCAGCGGACAAGCGCAAGCACAGGGTGTCTCATCCAACCAACCAAGAGCAAAACCGACGAGAATCTCCCGCCCGCTACACCTGCCTGGAAACTTTTCCTCTATAACTAGTCTAATCCCCAGAACCCTTCTTGTTTTCTTTAGATACTCGTTGGGGATGTTGAAAGTGCTTTCAAAGGGTCGCTCGCAGTCACAGGTGCTTCGAAGCAGCTTCCAGCCCGGTATACGCGTAAGTTTGAGGAGAGAGGGAGAGAGGGAGAGAGGGAGAATACTGATTGAGAATGGCAGAATTTGGCATTAGGGATGGCTCCGAACAATGCCCGGAGCAGTAGCTCTTTACCTGGAGGTGTGCTTTGCTTTGCTTGCTTCCCATTGCCCCGCGATATATGTTGGCTAATATTCCCGAAGCGTATAAGGAAGATACCTCAAAGGGCCCCATGCTACGGTTCGAAGACTCGCTCCCAAAACTGCCAGTTCCGACTTTGGAAGAGACCGCTGCGCGATATCTCAAGACTGTCCACCCACTGCTCTCTCCCAAGGAGTTCGAATTTACCACAAAAGCCGTACAAGACTTCGTGAAGCCCGGGGGAACTGGGAGCAAGCTACAAGAGAAACTACTCCACCGAAGGGAGGACCCGAAACACAAGAATTGGCTCTACGAGTGGTGGAATGATGCGGCATATTTGTCATACCGAGACCCAGTTGTGCCATACGTCAGTTACTTCTACTCTCACAGGGATGACCGGCGGCGGCGGGACCCCTCCAAGAGAGCGGCAGCTATCAGTACTTCGGTTTTGGAATTCAAGAAGCAGGTTGATTCTGGTACCTTGGAGCCCGAGTATATGAAAAAGCTGCCCATTTCTATGGAGAGCTACCAGTGGATGTTCAATGCCTGTCGTATACCTGCAAGACCAGCCGATCACCCAATCACCTACTCGCCAGCGGAGAATAAGCATATCTTGGTTGTCCGAAAAAACCAGTTTTTCAAAGTCGTGCATGAGGTTGGTGGGCAGCAATTGAATACTTCAGAGCTGGAACAGCAATTCAAGCGGATTTATGAGAAATCGGAGAAAGCACCGGCAGTTGGCATACTTACCAGTGAGAACCGTGATGTTTGGACTGATGCTCGGGATATTCTGCTCAAGGCACATTCTTCGAACGCCGCAGCTTTAAAGACCATCGAATCTGCCTCGTTTGTAGTCTGCTTAGACGATGCTTCCCCAGTAACTCTCGAGGAGCGAGCCCACCAATACTGGCACGGTGATGGATCGAATAGATGGTTTGATAAACCTCTTCAATTCATCATCAACGACAACGGCACTTCCGGATTCATGGGAGAACACTCAATGATGGATGGTACACCTACCCACCGACTAAACGATTATGTCAACGACGTAATTGTCAACAATAAATTGGACTTTTCAGAGCCATCAATTCGCTCCGACCTCCCCGAGCCAACTCCAATCAAATTCCACGTCACTAAAGAGGTACAAGCTGAAATCGAGCGTGCCACCAAGGATTTCACAGAAGTCATTGGTGCTCATGAATTACGCGTGCAAGCATACCAAGGTTACGGCAAGGGCTTGATCAAGAAATTCAAATGCTCCCCAGATGCCTACGTCCAGATGATCATTCAACTCGCCTACTTCAAGATGTACGGTAAAAACCGACCAACATACGAATCCGCAGCCACACGAAGATTCCAACAAGGACGCACAGAAACCTGTCGAACGGTCTCCGATGATTCCGTCACTTTCTGCAAAGCTATGGCCGATGCCAATATCGAACCTAAAGACACCATCGCTTTATTCCGTAAAGCTATCAATGCACATGTTGAATACATCACCGCGGCTTCTGATGGAAAGGGTGTCGATAGACATCTCTTTGGATTGAAGAAATTACTTACTCCTGGGGAAGAGGTTCCGGCTATTTATAAGGATCCGGCTTTCAGCTATTCGAGTAAATGGTTCATCTCTAGTTCGCAGCTTAGTTCGGAGTACTTTAATGGGTATGGATGGAGTCAGGTTGTTGATGATGGGTGGGGAATCGCTTATATGATTAATGAGAATAGGTACGTTCTTCCTTGCTCTTTCCCCTTATGAACTAGAGAAACAAATACTGATTTAAATTTAGCATCCAATTCAACGTCGTTTCCAAGGGTCTTGGAAGTGATAGAATGAGCTTTTATCTCAATGAGGCCGCGGGGGATATCAGGGATCTTCTTATTCCTACTTTGGAAGCTCCTAAGGCTAAGCTATAGAGTTGTCTTGGGTTTTGTGGGCAGATGGATGGATTAGTGGTTTCTTGGACGGGATGGATGGGAGAGTGTATCATAGGTTTATCATGCGATGCGTGGGTTTGCATTAGATTTCGTGAATACAACCAAGACCTTCGAAAATCCTTGCCACCAGTTGTTTGTGATACTAGTTGGAATTTGGAGGAAGGGGTTGTTGATTGCAAGCTAACTAGTAAATTTCAGGGGAATTTCAGATTTCCTCGATGCGTCTTCAATCATCAAAAAGTGTGTCTATGGCGATGATCGAATTGACGAGTAAACCATGAATTACTCGTGAGTAAGCCACCAGTAACTCAATAAGTGGGGGGGGGTCAGTTGTACTTTGAGATTTGGTTACGATGGACAGTAAAAGCGGCAGTAAACCATTCAGGTTTGTGCCTGCCCCTACCTAGCTCGTTGTTCTAGCTATCTGGGGCGCTCCAATGTGATTATCCTAAATAAATAGAGCACTTTAAAATATTAACCCACGTGTTTAGAACAATCAAGCTTCATTGTTTCAAAGCATTTAGAGAATGTTAAATTATACTAGAAGGTCAGAGCATTGAGCTATTTTCACCGTGAGAGGGGACATGGTATAGGTAGGTTGGGATGCGAAAGTGTAAAGGGGGATTCCACAGGCCTTCCCTTCTTGACGTTCCTACAAATTGCAAGTATACAAGAGGGTGTGAAAGGGCAAACGCTGGGATATCACAAACTTTATACTTGGTAAACCATAAATAAGACCCAACTCTCTAATGGGGGTGGGGCAAAAATCGTCAGGTATTGAGCTCACTGGTTGCTAGCTTTATCACATGTTTGAGTGGATAGTTTACCTAACAGACCATGATAACGTTAATGCTTTTGGGGAGATCATAATAGCACAACAGTTTGTTTTAGTGCAGTGTGGGAATTTACAGCAGCACTTGTTGCGTATTTACCCAACTTCATATCAGTAACTACACAGTTGGAAACTTTGCCCACTTTGAGCAGCTTCAAGGAGCGTATATACTTTCAAGCACTCCTCTGTGCCAGTAAGCCAAAACAATCTAAACCAACACAACACACCATCCAGAAGACACCATGGCACTGAGATCCAACAAAAATATACCACAAGGTGGACTTGACATGGGCATTGAACTCAGCCTCCGATTTAGACGAAACCAGGAAGCCTTATGACACGGAACCAACGACGAAAATCCCTGATCGAAAAACAAAAGAGTCCCCTACGAAGTGCCAGGAGAGATGATCCTCTATATCCTCGATATGGTTGCTGCAGAGCCCGTAGGAGGATACACCCCCATCGCTATCAACGCAAAACACCCAAGACATCTTGATCCAAGCAAACCCACATCTTTACAAACAATGTCTGTACATTGATTCTCTATGGCGTATCAAAGTACTCAAATACACCCTGAATCGCATGTATAAAGGTATGTCAATGGCACAATTATGTCTGCAACATCACTCTAACTAACTGTTACTGGTTCCGACTGTGCAGCTTTCACCCTTGTTGAGAAAAACCAAACTTGGCAAATTTGGGAGATGGTGTCTGAGATTCAAACTCTCCTCCAAGTTCATCTATCAGAGTTCCTTACGAAGTGTATGATCAACTTTCCCTTCGATCCTTTTCTCGCGCCAAACAAACCTGGGACTTCTGTGGGTTAGATCCTTGAGGCTTCAATGGAGTCCACCTTTTATATTCGTCCTTTTGTTGACTTTTGGTCTTTACGGGATACCCCATCCTTTTGGACCAATTGGCCGAATGTCAAGATACTGCACATTGCCAGTGGAAGAGACATAGAAATCTGCGGCAGCGAAAGCAGCCAACTATGGCGACACTTGGGGAATAAGAAACATCTGGAAACGTTGATTCTCCGTGAGCCATATATCCACGTTGATTGTTATATGGAGTGGAGTGGAGTCAATGTTTCCTTTAACATTGGCTTAAAAAGCGGATGGGGAGAAAATATGACACAAAAGTCTTGGGGAAAGCACTTGAATGTTTTTCTGGTGGACTCTCCTACCAATCCAAATAGGCATGAGGAAAAGAGTGAGAAGCTCATGTCTATTCAGGATGTAATGCAACCTGGTAAGTTCACTTTCTCTACAGTGCATACTCTTACTCCTGGAGAAAACTATACTGATCCTGATTTTTGATATTGAGTTCTCAAGCCTCCAAAAGCAAAAGACAATTCACGACTAACGTCTCCTGGTATTTTTACTCATAATGTTAGCCTTCAAGAGAAACGTGAGAATATGACACGAAACTGGATTGTGTGTTCGTTGGTGTCAGGTATACCAGTAGCAGAGTGGGATATCTGACAAATCATCTAGACCATGACACGAACAAATTTGATGCGGGTGTGTACCTCTAAGAAGCACTAGAAAGATAATCAAAGGACTTTTTCCTCCTGTTTCAAGCGACTTGGAGAAACCATAGCAACATGAGAATTCCGTCTTTTAATATACTTTACGTGAGCCGCGCCGAGCGGCATTGTCTAAGAGCTAGTCAGAGGAAGTTCAATGAGATTTTACTCACTTACCTTATGAGCTAACGTTCTATTTTTTGATGAGCACTTACCAGCCGTTTGTTGGGCGCTTTGGAAGTAGTTTTGGAAAGGAAGGAAGAAAGGAACGACCCTGCTGTGGGGTTTTGACAGAAGGGTTTTTCAATCGCTCTTTTCCTGAAGACAAAAACCCAAACCTTAACACCTGACTACCCTGGCGTTGTTGGGGCGATAATCGCTTCGGCGCTTATCTAGCCCGACAATTCACTTTGCCTATACTTAGATATTTAAGGCCTTTCATAGCTAGTCTCCTCTTTTATCATCTTATATATAATATAATACTTTAACCTCTAACTCTAGATACTAGGCTACTACTATATAAATAGTATTCTTAGTAAGGTAACGAATCTCTAAATCATCTAATAAACGTATTAGTCTGTTAACTCTAAAATCGAAATTTTATCCTTTAAATTAAGGAATTAGGCGTTAGTATTAGAAACTCTTAAATCTACCTACGATATTAGACATCTGCTATTATAGAAAAAGTATATATAAGGTATATTAGAATATTAAAACTAAAAGGATAGTATATATCTATAATACTATAAATAATAAAGATATTTAAAATCCGCGAGTATTATTAGTAGTAATTAATTTAGCTATTAGAACTGTATATAAACGCGACTTCTATATAAAGTAGAAAGAAGAAAATAATCTACTATTATACTCTTAAGAGGCTACTTTCTCCTTTAACGAACAGTCTTTTAACTTTATTTATATTAACTAAAGATAGATTATTATTTAAAGAAACTCCTTTTAATAAATTTAAAGAACCTTCTTATAATAGCTTATACTCTATAAAGTCTAACTTAGAATCTCCTACGCTATTATAATTCGATTCCGAAGACGAGAGACTAATAGCTAATATATATTTTAGAAGTAAGAGTTTACTAGTACCTAAGTAGAGTATAAAAGTATAGCTAATACTCTTAGAATAAGCTATCTAAGAATTCTTAATAGAAATATCTATTATATTAGACTTATTACTAGTAGAGAAAGGAAACTTAGCTATAGTTAGAAATACTCTCTTACTAAATAAAAGACTATTACTATTCTAAAGGAAAATCGCTACTAAGTTAAATATATCGTCTATAGTATTAGTTCTACTATTCTATAGTTTACTATATAAAAACGTAGAGATATTCTTAACTTTTATAGAATATATTATAAAAGCCGATTATAATAATCTAGTTATATTAAAGGAAGAGAAGTTCTTAATTATAATGTCTAATTATTATAGAGAGGCTACTAGATATGTTTAAGGCCTCTTATAAGCTATTAAAGAAGACTTTAAGAAGTTAAAAGCTTTATTAATTAATAGATTTCCTTAGAAGAATAGAGAAGATAAAGTAGAATTAGTAGTAGATAAGATAATATCCTTAAGTTAGAATAAACGCCCTCTTTATAAGTACTATATAGAAATACGAGATATTAAGTAGGATTTACCTAATACTATAGAAGCTTAGCTATATAAGTAAGCTACTAAGAGACTTGACAAAGGACTAATAAGAATAATAGTTTATTTTAATAGAGTAATATTAAGGATTATTAAGATTAAATTCTTAATCTAAAATATAAAGGCTACTACTAAAAAATTAGATAACTATAACTTAAGAGTAGTAGAGGTAGCTAATATATATTTAGAAGTAGATAACTTAGAATTATAACTAGAATTTAGTTAAATATAGAAGTTTATAAAGATAGATTAAGAAAAGAATAATTATTATATAGCTACTATAGAAGCTCTTATTAACTCTCTTATAAAGTAGACCCTAACCTCTTAGAGCTAAAATCGAATTCCTCTCTAAGAAGGAAATAGAAACATAGCACTAGTTAGTATTAACACGGCTTTCGTTCCTAGACCTAATACTTAGTTTAGCCTAAGAAAGCTATTTATATACTATACTTATAGAAAGGAAGGTTATAGTTCTAGAGACTATAAAACCCCTTTATCTAAATAGTTATTAAGAGCTAAATAATAGAAATAATAAGATAAATAAAATTAAAATTGTATAATATAAGCTTATATAGTAGAGCTTTACTATAATTAAAACTAATACTTTTAATAGAACTTATAAGGTTATTAGTTCTAAGAGAATTAAGAGAGATAACCCTTTTTAAATAATATAAGAAATTATTATAGTATTAAGCCTTAGTAGATAAATTAAGATAAGGCTAGCTTTAGATAATTAGTAATAAGTAATAATCTAGTAGCTAGCTAAAAAACTTAGACAATTTAGAGTAGATTAATATTAGATAGCGCTATAGTTACTTAGATACTACTAAAGTAGATAGTTAATATGTTTAATTCTACTATTAATAAGTAAAATACTAGAGATTTAGATATAGTCTATAATAGAGGATATATATATAGAACAGAGGTAGAAATATAAGCTCTAGTAAATATATTAACTCTAGTATAATTATAGAAAGTTAAAGTATTAGTAGTAGAGAAGTAGTTAAGTATAAGGATCTCGAGTAGTATCTTTTCTATAAAACCTTCTAGTAGACTAACTAAGAAAGGAAAACATAAAGCACCTATAGTTAAAGAATATAAAGATAATATTATAGAAGATACTATACCTATATAGGAGCTATTACTCTAACCTCTTACTCCTAGTCTAAAAAAGAAGGTAGTAATAAAGAAAGCTAAGTAACTTATTATAAGTATAATAGAATAAGAGGACTTTTTTCTAGCTAATATATTAGTAAATATAAAGCTTAAGATATCTTTACTTTAGCTTTATAATTAGTCTTCTAGAGATAGATTTAAACTTATAAAACTATTTAAACTTAAACCTAAATCTAACTCTATAAAGGCTAGGCTACTAAGAAATAGCTATGCTATCAACGTTTTCTAGGTTAAAAATATTAAGATAATAACTATAGTACTTACTAAAATAATTAGAGGAATATAGAAGATAACTAATAGTAAATACTTAGACTGGCTAGAAAACGAATTAACTCTGTTCTTAACTAAGAAAGTATATAACTTCTATATATAGGTAGTAGTATAATCTTATATTAATTAGAAAGGAATCTATAATTTAAATCGAGTACTATTAGATAAGGGTTCTATTATTAACCTTATACTAGAATTAGTAGTATAGAATTTAAAGTATAAGTTAAGACTAGACTATTTAATTATAATTAAAGTAGCTAATATAATACTTTATCTATTAAAATACTTTATCTACTTTAATATATATATTAGTAGTATTAATAGAGTTATTAATATATATCTTATCTTAGATAAAACCTTATATTTACTATTACTAAGTTAATAGTAGATATAAGATTATAGAATTATAGAAGATTATAAGAATAGGAAATATTAGATTAAGATAAAGGAAAGTAAATATAAGAAGCTTAAAAGTACTATTCTAACTAAGAGGATTAAAGTCTCTTAAGTAGTTACTAATCTAAACGTTTTATATAGTGAATTATCTATAGCTAGAAAAATCATCTATATATATAAGGTAGAAATTTAAGACATAGTATAATATATCTATAATATAACTATATAGGTGTTAGCCTAAGTTACTAAAGAATATATTAAGAAAGTAGATTCTAAGAATAAAGAAATAGTTAATTAGATATTTAAAGAATTATAAGATAAGATTAAATAAGAATATAAAGATAGAAATAAACTTCTTAAAGCTAGTACTCTAGTTAGCGCCGATTTACTAATAATTAGATAATTTATAATAATAAGACTATGGTTTGGTTTAAAAGCTAACTATAAGTAGAGAGCCTAGCCTCTACTTATAAAGATAAAGTCTAGCTAGGAGAGAGAGGATTAGAAGGAAAAGTATTAAAACCTAGAATATAATTATCTATTAGAGTATAATATTTTAAAGAAAGATATAAGAATTCAGTCCTCTTATAAAACGTCTTAAGATAATTAGGAAACTAAGACAAAATACTATTAACGTAATTATTATTAAATAATTAATAGTTAGTAGATATATAAGAGAAGGTAAAGAGTTATTTTATAAATCCTATTAAAATAGCTTTAAATTAATCTTAGCTATATAATAGAAAGAGAAGGATAAGGGTTAAGAAGAGAATAGAAGAGTTAAGGTCTTAGTAGGAGATATAACTATCTATTACTATAATACTAAAATCTATATAAAATAAGAAATTAGATAATAGAGAAGGGAAATAGGTTAGCTTAAATATAGTAGAAGTTAAAGGTATACTCTTATCTATATCTAGATTACTAGAATCTAAACCTATATATATATATCTATAAAAGAAGAGAAGATAGTTAAGTATTACTATAGCTTTTAATAAAGATAACCTTTCCTATTATTCTAGTATTAAACTATTATAAAGTAAATTAAGTAGTTAGTAGAGAAATTAGAGATAAGTAATAAATATTAGAGTATAACTTTTAAAAGAAGTTATAATAGTAGAAAGTAAAGATTATAAGAATAGTCTATCTATAGCTAAGATACTAAAATAGAGCTAGAGTAGTACTAAAGTATATCTTATAAAAAAAAGAGTAAGATTTAAAGAAGTAGTTAAGGTTATAGGAAATCCTAACCTATTCGATAATAAAATACTAGAATTTAGAATAGATAAAGAAATATAAATTTTAAACTTCTAGTAGACTAGATAAGATAAAATAGAAATATTTATAAGTTAATAAATAATTACTAAAGCTAGTATTAAAAGTCTAATATAGAGAGAGGAGGTAGATAAAGAAGAGGATATATTTAATATAACTTATAGATTCCTTATTACTAAAAGACTTTTCTAATATAAGAGAAAGTAGATAGAAGTATAAGAACTATATAAGCTAGAATAGGAGAAGATTAAGAATATTATAAATAAGATAATAAGGGAGTTAGTAGATATAGAGGAAAAGAGGTATATATTATAGAAATTACTATTTTAATAAAGAGATATTTTTATAGATAATATTAGAAAAATGTCTAAAATAGACCTAGTTAAATATAGAATTCCTACTTATTATAATTATACCTTAAAGAAGTTACTAATTATAAAATAGTTACTAAAAGAGATAGAATATTAGAAGAAGTTACTACTTAAATTAGTAGAAGTAAAGGTGATTATCTAATATAAATCTTCTTAGTTAGTAAGAATATAATTAATTCTAAAGAAAAATAATATAATAAGAATAGTATATAATTATATCCTAGTAAATAAAGCTATAATAAAATCATAATACTTAATAAAGTAATAAGAAACTATCTTATAGTAAATCGTAAAGCTAGATATAAGGTATATGTTTTTATTAGATACTAGTAATAGGTATTAGGCTATAAAACTGTTTAAGAATTATTAGTATAAAACGGCTTTTTAAACTACGTTAGAATAGTATTACTACTAAGTAATAGAATAAGGACTTATAAGAGTACTAAGTACTTACTTTAAATTAAAAGATTTAGAGTACTTAGTAATACTAAGACTAAATACTAAACTAGTACTATTAAATGTTAGTAAAGATACTTATTTCTTATATTTTATAAATAATAACTAAGGAGGTATAAAGGACTTCTCTACTTTAATATAGTTTCTAAGAGAATACTACTTTCTAAGAATAGTATAGATAAAGCTTATACTAAGCTTACCTAAGACGAAATTTATAGTTACTAAATTAAACTATCTAAGATATTAAAAGCTAGCTAGAAGGGGCTTAAAGCTAGTACTTAATAAACTAGCTATAATTTAAGATTATACAATCTCTAAAAGTACTAAGGAAGTAGAACGATTCCTATTTATACTATTATTCTTAAAGGATTATATACTAAGATATATAGACCTTTTAATAATTATTAAAAGTTTAATAACCTATATTATAAAAGACTACTAATTAAGAGGAGTAGTAAAACGACGATAGAAGGTTACTAGCTTTAAGTAGTTAGAAAAATATATATAAGCTTTTAAGAGAGTAAAAAAGGAGGTATATATAAATATTATTATAGCTAGAGATAGTAATCTATAATATTACTTAGTAACTAACACGTTAGAGACTAGTTATAAGAGTATTCTTTTTTAACTACCTAAAAGCGTAATTAGAATAGAAGCTAAGTTTATAAAACCGTCTAAAATAAACATTATTATATTTATATCTTTTTAACTTATACTAATATAGCGAAAGTACTATACTACTAAGTAAGAAGCTTATATAGTACTTCTAGGCCTAGAAGAATTATATTATTTTATTTAAGGAATAAACATCTTAGTAAAAGTATATACTAATTACTCTACTTTAATAATAGTAATTTAAAGTAATAATATAAAAGAGTAGATTATTTATTAATAAATAAGACTTACTAAGTATAACTTTAAAATTATTAACATACCTAGGAAATTATTAGTAGTAGTAGATAAGTTATCTAGAATTATTAAGTACTTAGCTTATTAATATCTAGTAAAGTTTAAAGAATTCACTCTCTTAGCTATAGTATTAGAAATTATAAATAGAGAAGTAGAGATAGATAAAATCTTAAGACCTAAATTAATCTATAATAATATCTAAGAATAAATTTAAGAAAAGAAGGAACGATAAACGAAGTAGTTTATCTTATAATATACTAATACTCTAGAATATAAAATTATAAGTACTATACTATATATAAGAATATTAACTAAATCGTTTAAGAAAGTTACTAGGAAGTAAGCTACGAATTTAATAATATTAGAAGAGAATAAACTATTATACCTAAAATTAGTATTTTAAGAATAAGCTAAGAAACTAGTATTCTATATTATACTAGAGTAAGTAGTAGTAGTACTTTAGTAATTATATAATTCTTATAAGCACTTTATAGAAAAACTTATACTAAGAAGAACTATTAGAAGATTCTAGTAGCCTACTAGAACTAAGGATATTACTATATACTATTGTTTATATCTAAATTACTAATTCTTAAGACCTCTTAAGCTAATAAAAGGACTTATACTAATCTTATATTTATAACTATAAGATTTAGTAAGATTCGATTATATTAGTCCTATCTTACTAGTAGTAAAGTTAAGAGCGAGATTTATACTATTAATAGTTAATTATATAATAAGGTAAGTAACTTTTAAACTATAATAAGCTATAACGTTAGTAAACATATTATATAGTTTTTAACAATAGATAGTAAGACTATTTAAGTAGCTAAGAGTAGCTTATAGTAATAATAGTACTTATTTTACTAGAAGGGTATTTCTTATAGAGTTAGCTAAGAATAGAGTACACTAATACTTTATACTTATATTATACTCTTAATCTATAGAGTTAGTAGAAGTATATATAAAGATATTCTTAGAAGCTTTAAAAGTAGAATTATAAGCTTTACTAGTAAAGATATTCTAGTAGAATAAGTATTATATAAGAATTAAAGTAGTGTTATAGTTAAAGGATATATACGTTTATAGATTTACTCTAGCTTAACTTATATTTAAAGAAAACTCTTAAGACTTATTATTTAACTAACTAGTAGAAACCTAGCTATAGATAGTATTAGTAGAAGTAGTAGTATAAGAGGAAGGAATTAAGTTACTTATTATAATAATAGTAGACTAGTTAGTAGAAGAAGCACTTAAAAAAAGGCTTACTATATTAGATAAAATATAAGAATTAGTAAATTAGAAACAGTTAGTAGAGTAGGCTAAGATAGTAGAAGTAGTAGTAATATAGAACCCTTTACTAAAACTTAGTAACCTAGTATTATTACGAAGGTTATAATAGAATAGTTAGTACTTCTATAAACTAGAGCTAAGATAGTTAGAGCTATACTAAGTTAGAAAGATAAGTATAAATAATACGTCTATATAGCTAGAAGACCTTATAATATATAAACTAATAAGTAAATATTACCTTAATTACGTTAAAAAATTTATTAAGAGGTTAGAGAATAATTAAATTATTAGCTATTAGAAAACTATTATAAAAATTAATAAGAACTTAAAACTAATTATAGTAAATTATATATATATAATAAAATAAAGTAAAGAAGAGTAAAAGGTAATAATTATTAAAAGAAAGATACTAGTAAAGTAAAGATTAAAAATAATAAACCTACCTAATCTACTATATACTTATAAATACCCTTCTAATAAAGGAATAGGAGAAGCTATAGATAATAGATACTAGTAAGATTAAGCTATAGACTTATATAGTTTAGTTAAAGGGCTAAACCTTTTTTAAAGAAGAGGAGAAGAGATTAAGGTATATTAGTAAGGATATACTTTATTAGATAATAGAAGGATTATAGAATATAATTAAAAGAGAAGGTAGAGATATTTAGAAGTAGGAAATATTAATATATAGAGAATAATAAAGAGATTAAGTATTAGAATTTTAGAATTATAGCTATAAATAGTTAAGAGGAATAAGATATCTAAGAAGAATAAAGGGTAAAAAGATAAACTTTACTTTTAGGTAATAAGAGCTAAAAGAAAAAAAAAAGTAGAGCTTTAAAGTAGAGCTTAGTATATATATATTTTCTCTAAGCTTAACTTAAGATCCTATAATATAATATAACTTTTCTTTATTATAATAGATTAAAAACTTTTAAATTAAGTATAATAACCTTTCTCTTACTTAATAATAAGTAATATTAAACTTAAATTAAATATTTAAGAAGTAAGACTTCTTAAGTAGATTAGAGATAGATAAAAACTAGCTATAGATTAAAGATAAAGGTAAAAGTACTAATATCTTAAGTATTATTAAGATTAAATATATTACTATAATATAAAAACAAACCTATAATAATTAAGAATAACTTACGAATTTAATAACCTTTAATATAACTAGGATAAGTAATATTTTAGAAGTTAAATCTATATCTAAATAAATAACTACTATAGAAGATTAACTATTACTAAATAACTATATTTTAATAAAGCGAAATAAGGAGCTATTCTATTACTCTATTAAATTAGATTTAAAGAGAGAGATAGATTATAAAGTAGATAATTTTTTAAGTACTAAAGACTATTACTTAGAACCTAAGAAAGCTAGTCTTAGTAACTAGCTTAAGCTAGAAAGCTAATTAGGTAAGAGTAGAAATATAATTAATATCTATCTAATAATAAATAGCTAAGTAGAAGAAGGAGAAAGTAAAAATAATATAAGTAGTAACTTAGACTTTAATTATAACCTATATAAGTTAGAACTAGTTATTAGAAAGATAGATAAGGTAAAGAAGGAAAGGGAATATAAATATATAGTATTAGAAGATAAGATAATAAGCTAGTCTAAAGAAGACTTTAATAGTTTATATAAACTTAAAGAATTAAAGGAAGAGGATAATATAGCTAGTAAGCCTAATATATATCTACTCTATTATATTAAGAGAGGTAAAATCTATCTACTAATAAAATACCGAACTTTATAAAGACCTTTAGTATACTATATATAAGGTAAGGTACTACTACTATAAGGAAAACGATTTATACTTAAGCTAGATAAAAAGTATAAAGAATTAAAGATATTATAAGAGGATATAACTAAGATACTTAAGAATACTGAGTTTATAAACATATTCTACTAAGAACTAATAGCTTAGAAGTTAACTAATATAATCTATTAATTTAATAAGAAAGATCTAAAGGAAGAATTCTTAATATAGACTATAGAAGATAAGAGATTAGGTAATAATAAGTATAATACTATTAGAATTATATATCTTAAAAAGGAGATTTATCTTAAAGTAACCTAGCTCTTATAGATTATTCTAGAAACTAAGAGAGTAGGATAGTATTAACTATTAAACTAACTTTATATATTACTTAACCTTTTTAATATTATAAAAGGAGATTCTAAATAGCTAAACGTTATTAGATAGAAAGTCCTAAATCGGTTAGAAATAATTAATATAAAGATTTAAGAAGCCTTAGAAAAGGATAATTCGACGTTTAATATACTAATACTTTATCTAATATGTTTAGGAAAAGAGAGACTTTATAACTATATACCTTTCTACTATATAAGTTAATAATCGTTTAAGAACATTTAGATAGACTTAAAGACTTAAGCTAAAGTAGGAAAGGATAAAGAGGACCTTTAGTATAAAATAAAGCTAGTAATAGGAGGTTAAGGAACTCTTTTAGAGAGAAGGGACGAATTAGATAACTTAATTAGTAAAACGCTAGAAGTAAATCTATATACGCTTCTTCTAAGAGTTATAAGAGGAAATTATAATATATTATAAGTGCTATATATAAGTTAACTTAAGAAACTTATATAAGAGGAAGAGGTAGAAAATAGAGGAGAGGAGTTAGATAATAATAATCTAAAACTAGATAAGAGTAGAGAAAAGGTTACTATTACTTATAGAAAGAAGAAAATAAAGTCTATAGCCTAATTATTAGTATAAGCTAGAAAAGATAAGGTATTAAAATATAGAATAGAGACTAGGAAGGATCTTCTAATATCTACTTTAAGAGATATAGAGATGTTATTATTAAGTAAGAAGAAATATAAGCGTATAAGTAAAGTGTTTAATAAGAAGGGATGTTATTTAGAGAGGTATAGAAAGAGTATAATCGAATAGTAAAGAGATAATTAGCTAACTCTTAGTAGTAAGGAGATTAATAAACTATAAATAGAATTCTTAAAGTTAGAGCTTATAAAGCTTTATCTAGACCTTTTTAAAGTAAAAGGATAGCTATTAGATAAATATAGAAAGGATCTTAGATCTTATAGAGAAAAAGAGTAATTCGAGTTACTAATCTATATATAAAAAAGAAAGGCTTCTAACCTTTTAGAGACGAATATCTAAGAAGAGATATAGTAATTATCTAAGGAATAGAAGTTATTAAAAGATACCTAAGATTGAATTCGAGAAAAGGAGACTAAGATATATAAATTATATTAGAATCTAGTATTATACTTAAAATATAGTTATATAGACTAAATATACTACTTTATAGAATTATAATAGGAATTAAATAGTATAGCTAGAGATTATATAGCTACTCTTAAATAATTAACTAATAAAGAAGAAAGAGATAGTATAGTATCGACGTTTAAGAGGAGATTAACTAAGTTAGAAGGAAGAGATTAGGCCTAATAAGTACTTTTTTAGAAGGCGATTATAAAGGGATATCTAGTAATATATAATTAATTAGATATATACTAGACCTTAAGTAATATTAATTATACTTTAAAAATCGAGCTAGAAGAGTAGGTAAAGATTCTCTAACTAGAGATAAAAAGCTAAGAAGAAAAAGGAAAAGTACTAAAAGCTAGTAAGAGAATACTAAATAAGAATACGTCTAAGAAGACACCTACCCCTTTATAACATTAGATATTAAAAAACTAAATAAAAAAGAAACTAGTATCTCTAAAGAAAAGAGTTATTAATATAAGGAGCTAGTCTATAGTCGATAGTCTACCTAGTAACGAAGAGCTAAGTATAACTCTTATACTATAACGCTCTAGTATTAAAGTATTTAATAATTTTAACTTAAACCTAAATCTAATATTAAACCCTATTATAATAGAAGCTTCTACTCCCTAGTTTAATACTAAGTTCTTTAATCTAAATAGTAAGATAGAATATAAGTAATAGATAGAAGAAGTTAAGATAATTAAGAAGGCGAAGTAAGAAAAGGCCTATAAAAGTAAAATAGAATAATTAGAAAAAGTAGAGAATAGATAAGTAGAATTAGTATATTATAAATAAGTATATATTTAAGGTTATAGGTTAATTTATAGGGGATTATAATATAGGGAGGACTTTAAAATATTTATAAGACTAATCGCGTTAGTAATATAAGTATAGGTAGAAGGACACCTGCCTAAAAGGGGGGGGGATAGTTATTAGAGCGATAATCGCTTTAGCGCTTATCTGGCCTAATAATTTACTTTGCCTATACTTAGATGTTTAAGGCCTTTTATAGCTAGTCTCCTCTTTTATTATCTCACATATAATATAATACTTTAACCTCTAACTCCAGATACTAGGCCACTGCTATACAGCGTCAAGTCCCACCCTGAGTGACTTGGGGTCAATTTAAGTAGCTGAGTGGTTCTCCGCGGTCAACTCCCTGCTCCAATCTCATCCCGTCACACTCAACAAGTTTTACCAATTTTCAATCATTAATATGGCCTTCGTGGGGAGGTTCATGGTAATGGTAAAATTGAGTTTTCAAGTTTCTTACATGTAATTTGCTCAAATGTGCGAGGCTCCAACTAAATCGCAACTGAGGAGTAAAGGTGTACGACTGACTAAAAATGGGAAAAGGGGGCAAAGGTTTCAGTAATATAGACAGCGGAAATGTCTTGTTTAAATCTACCATCGCCAATATAATACATTGTCATACAACAACCAAACTCAGAAGGCTATTTTTACACACAATTTTCTACCTCCTCCTCAGATACCAAGTATATGCCAACTGCATGGTATCATAAGCAAACGGTGTAGGTACCTCTGACAACCCCGGTCTTGCAACAGGATGTCTCAGATATACCGCTGAACAGATTTTGTGATTAACTTCCAAGTATCGAGGAATGAATGCAAAGGCACTCATGTACGGTCTTGGAGCCCAAGGTGTTGCGTATGGCTTGGACTCATCAACTGGGTTTTGTCGAGCGCGTAGAATAGCCCTTCGCATCCTAGATTCGGCATCTTTGACCTTATCCAGGACTTTTGATGTGGTAGAGGGTGTGGTGGAAGGGGTTGAAGGTACGGCAGCAACTGAGGTTCCGGGTTTCTCAGCAGGTTTGGCTTTTTGGGCTGTGAGGGCAAGACGAGCAACGAGTCCTGAGAGGTCCTCCTCGAGATCCTCAACAGGCTTTCTGTTGACCTGGGCCATCGTTTGTCGTACATCCTTGACGAATTTCCGTAGCTCCTGCTTACGTTTCGCTGATGGGGGAGCCTTCTTGTTGTCCATCATGATTTGGACTTGCTTTACCAGCTCTTGTAGATCGGCTCTTCGCTGCTTCCTCGTATCCTTGTCGTCCAAAGGTGTAAATGACCCTCGAGATCCCTTCAAGCTTGATGGGTCTTCGGAAGGAACAGGTTTGGCAGTCGCTCGTTTTACGGCCTCCTCTCTAGCAGTGGCCCTTCTCTCATGCCGTCTGATGTGTATCAACCTTTTTGCCTTTCTCTTCTCCCGACCTTCTCGGATCTGCTCTGGTGATTTGCTTGCACCGGTTGCATATAGAACTCGTTCGGGCTCAACTTGGAACATATCACCAGGGTTGAGGAGATATCCAGGATATGGCATCTATCAAGCAATTAGCATGAAATGTATCGTGAGAACCGAGAGGCATCTCATACCTTCTTTCCATTGACTTTTACGCCCCCATGGGTCACAAATTGCCTCGCCTGCCTTGTACTGCTGGCAAACAATGCCCGGAAGATGGCTACATCCAGACGTCGTTCGATTGGTGCATAGGTCATTGACATGTATGGTACTCGTCGTGCTGGCATCTCGTGGTTGTGTAGTTTCTCACCAGGGGCCCTTTCCACGCCAGAACCTCTCCCAGCAGCTTGTTCCGAGCCATCGTAACGTCCCAAGTATCTGTGATCCATCGGTATCACGGCGTTCAACCGAGAGTCAAACATCCGCTGCCATTGCTTCTCCCGAATTTGTTCTCCGTGGTATGCTCGTGATGCTGATTTCGAGGCCCATTTCTGCTGGAAGAAGGTACCAAAGTTAGGACGCGCCTTTAATCGACTGAGGTTGTAAAGATTGTATTTGTTCCATGTCATGCGAAATTTCTAAAAGAAAGGGGAAAGTCAGCATTTGGTCTGGGTTTCGTCACGGGATATTGAATGGAGAGCTCACCACTCGCTTGAGGCCATGAAAGCGTTTTCTTGTCATAATGGCGGTCTGGATGAGGTTGATGTTGTTGTGACCTCAAAGAGCTCACCTGAGTTCACTCCAGTTTGGTTGTTCTTGCACCAGCACCAGCACCAGCACCAGCACCAAAATTATTCGCCCGACTAGCCGACGCTAGTAGGCACGGACGTAAAGTGCAAGACTTTTGCGCTTAAAGCTCTCCACTCTGACTTTTTCCTCCCCAGCTTTGGACAGCTTCCAATCGGAAACACATTTTTTCCTAAACAGAAAATCACGAAGTCGCAAAGATATCTGGTGTCGCATTGATCGGACCTTGCAATTCACGTAAGTTTTGCCTCTCTATCCCTATCCGAAAGTCAAGAATTGCCCCTCTAAGACATTCTGGCGCGGCTTTTTCACCCCGCCATCTTATCGAGTCACCTTCAGACGGGTCGGCGCACCTACAAAAACTACTTTGACTGATCGCTCTACATTCAGACACATCCCAAAATTGTCATCGGCACAAAGTTCCTTCAATTGCAATGTTGGACGTTCCAGTCGACAACACTGCGCCTGAAGCAGTCGCAACTTCTGGCACCAACGAGCAAACCAAGCCCGAGGCCGTTGAGGCAACCATCCTCTCTGATAAGGGGGTCACGATGGCCGTTTCTGAGAACAAGGTGGTCGATGATGCTCCTGCTAAGGCGGAAGAGAAGGCCGAGAAAGACGGTGAAGCTGCCCCGCCAAAGGAAGAAACTGGAGAGGAGAAGAAGCACTACGCAAAGCGCGAGAATTATAGCAAATATGATCCCTCCATTTTGCCAAAGGACGACGACCCAGAGAAGATCTGTGCCCAGGTATGGAACATCTTCACATTTTACAGCTCATCGCTCTGACATGTGCATGCTAGGTCGAGTTCTACTTCAGCGATTCAAATCTCCCCCAAGACGCCAACTTGTGGAGCTTGACTGATGGTACATCCAACAAGCCCGTCCCAATCAAGGTACTTCACACATTTGGTCGTATGAGACGCTTCCAGCCTTACTCGGCAGTGGTATCTGCTCTGAGAAACAGCGTTTTCCTTGACGTCGTTGGTCCACAAGACGAGGAGGGCGTCCAGCGAAAGGCTCCTTATGACCCAGCCACTCGACAATCATCCAAGGTTGAAGCTAGAAGCATTTACGCCAAGGGCTTTGGTGAAGAGGAACCTAGCACTCAATTTGATATCGAAACTTTCTTCGTTCCATTCGGCCCTACCAGATCAGTTCGCCTTCGTCGTTCTGATCAGGACAGACTCTTCAAAGGTTCCGTTTTCGTTGAATTCCAGGATGAGGAAACTGCCCAAAAGTTCCTGGATCTCAATGATAAGCCAAAGTGGAAGGGCGAGGATTTGAAGTATATGACCAAGGCTGCGTATTGTGAAATGAAGCTCAAGGACATCCAAGACGGCAAAATCGAGCCAAAAGTCCAAACTCAACCGTATCGTGGCCGAGGACGTGGAGGTATTCGTGGTGGAGACCGTGGCGGCAGAGGACGTGGCGATATCAAGAACCGTCGTGGTAACAAGGATGGCGATCGATCTGGTGGCGATCCAACTAATTGGAAGAAGAGACGTGAGCATGACAGAGCAAATGGGTTCAAGAACGATCGCCGTGGTGGTAGAGGAAACCGAAATGGCCGAGGAGGTCGTGGTGGCAGAGATGATAGAAACCGCGAGCATGATGGGTACGATAATCCTTCCTTCATGGTGCAATGGATCACTAACCATGATTTAGTGAGAAATCCAACAATGAGGACAAGGCTGAAGCCAAGTCTGAAGGCAATGCCGAGGTCAAGGTTGAGCAACAATCCACTCCAAATGGAAACAAGCGATCCCGCGGTGAAGACGGAGCACCAGCAGAGGCACCAGCATCAAAGAAGGTTGACATCAAGGTTGAGCAACAATCCTCTCCAAATGGAAACAAGCGATCCCGCGGTGAAGTCGGAGCACCAGCAGAGGCACCAGCATCAAAGAAGGTTGACATCAAGGCTGAGCAATCCTCTCCAAATGGAAAGAAGCGATCCCGCGGTGAAGTCGGAGCACCAGCAGAGGCACCAGCATCAAAGAAGGTTGACATCAAGGCTGAGCAATCCTCTCCAAATGGAAAGAAGCGCTCTCGTGAAGAGGACGGGGCACCAGCAGAAACACCAGCACCAAAGAAGGTCGACGCCAAGCCAGAAGCATCATGATACCCAAAATTATGTTTTTCCACTACTCAGATGCGTTCTCTCACGAATGAATGCATTAATGGTTGTATCAATTGGCGTTTTATGGCATGGTGGGTTGGGTCTGTCATTTCTGCTAACCTTTCCGGACTACACTTGTTCTCTTCCTTATTCGATCTCGAGGAAATGCATTTACTGGTTTACCGGGAAAGTATCTTCATCTACTCGGGCTCATGTATGAAGTGCTTATTACTCTTTGGAGGCTGGTAGTTACTAGTTTCTTTTTACTCTGTGATAAGGGTCGTTCTGTGGGCGCACCTTGGTGTTTGTTCTACAGGAACAAACACAACGCGTCTATAATTCCACCTCACAGGCCAAAAATGAAAATATCTCTGAAAAAAAGCGCAGGTGTGACTTGAATTCCGTGCGCGTGACTCGTACCATGCTCATAAGCTTTGCAAGCTTCTAGACTAGGGTGTATTAAGTATGTAATTTTCTGCCACCACGATCTTTGTACCTCATACTTGACCTCTAGTAGGGTTATGCCAGTGTGTTAGTCTCTCTACAAAGCTAGGCGTCTTGGTGTTTGTTCTTAGGAACACTGAACCTATATCATGGCTATTGAACAAGCCATTGACGACTGATATGTGGATCTAAGCCGCCTGGCTAGTCTTTATTTGAACTATGTAACTCAGGTGAGCCAGCACTATTTCCCTGAATCTTACGCTTAACAAGTGTAACCAACTTAAATAAAACCAATTCATAATTCGCGCCCCAGGAACTTTATCAGACGGTCTGTTAGCCCCTTCTCCTTTCCTCTTACATAAGATGCCTTTTTGACAATACTTGGAATAGGACGAACTCGATAGTGTTGGTGGGTATGAGAGCAAAGAACAGCAGATACCATTGCTGTCCAACTCGCCGGGCTCTGAGAAATTTGAAGATGTATTGACAACTCTACCTCTAAGACACTGACTTTGCAACTTAAATTCTTAAGGGTGAGAAAGCCTAGGGGCTTTGAATATCTGTGAGTGTTGAGAGATCTGTTTCACCAAATGTTATAATTATTAAATAGGCCCAGGTTCAGAAAACCTAAAAGATAGGGAAAAGCTATCTTCAATATGGTAGACTTTGTCGTCCCTGCGGAAAATGTAAACTGTGCCTCTAACAACTAGGCATTCCGCTCGTCAACCCCATTCCACAAACACTTTTACTGAGCTCGCCTCCAAAACAACACAGGTAGCTCACCTACGAGTAGCGTCAGGCCTCAGGTCAAAACGAGGATGCTTGAAAACATATTTATTGAGATATATTTCTGTGTTGACAAGCCCTGGTAGTCTCGTCAAAACACTATCATATGTTCCTTTCAAGTTGGTGATAAGATGAAAGACAGCAATGGTGAGAAGAGCTAGAAAATAGATAGATTGAAATTCGTGGATACGCAGGTAGGTAGGTTACTGGATTGGAAAATATGTATTGATGTGAAATTTATCAACGTGAGTTTCCAGGCTTATCCCTTCCAATACTATGAAATTTGAATGCAAAGTTCAAACACTGAAGAAAAATTTAGTGATCTCCGGTGTTTGCAGCAGACCATGAGGTTGCAAAAATGAAAGAGGGGCGGCCAGGAATGAATACCAGTACTCCCCCAGAAGAAGTATAAATGCTTACAGCGGGGCGTAAAAGCACTATTTACTTCGAGACAACACTACTGATGGTTCCCAAAAAGTGCGAGAAGCTAATAGAAATCTACCGGGGGATCCAAGGCTGGAGTTTAAATGCCGTCCAAGGGTTTTCAAGTTCTTTCTGTGGTTCTCTTTTCTCACTATTCTTGAGTTCGTATTTGCGGTTGTATGACTTTTTAGAAATGAGAAATGCCCTTGTGCCGCTTATGCATTTTGTTGGGCTCGTCACTTTGGTTTCGGGAGTCCCGCAGTTCTCGGGAGTACGTGAATAATAATTTGAGCACTGTGTCTTCTCTCTTCAAGATAGCTTAGAAGCCAACTACTAAAAGAGTTGCGTCATCAAAAGTTGAGTTCATGCTTATTGACGAAGTATCCTGTACTACTTGATAAATGTAATAGTCTTCAACATGCCTGTAATGGGTGCGATTGAGTGATACAGCTTTTGACGATTTAAAGATTAACGCGGAAGGGAATGAATGTCAACACAAATAACCGGAAAATAGAGGCACAAAAAGACAAAACCAACACATGAAAATTAACACGATAACAGCCACTTAGCCTAGTAAAGTTTAGTTGACATGGTCATCCTTCACACCTTAGATAGAAAACGAATCCACGCGTATTGGCAAGAACTGCCCATGTCCACGGGACGACCTAAGCATTATGTAAAGAAAAACGTGAGAGCCAAAAGTGAGTCCTGTATCTCATCTCGCATCCAATGACACTTGACCAAGGGATTTCCATTTTCACTACTTATTGTGGCAATGCCAAACGATCCAATCAAGCCCAACTCAATCGTCTCATAGAGGAGACACAAATCACTCTTCTGTAAGCAGAAGATATCCGATAGTATTTCGATTGCCGGAGACGAATCTATCCCATTCCATTTACAACGCCCTAGATATGTACAGTCCACCTGAAAACCCCTCCTTATGATGATGAGGATGACTCGTTCTTTTGTGCCTTTTCGTGTTCGATGATTTGCTTGCTCCAGCTATTGACCCGTTAGAATATATGCTTTCGACATCTCGATGTGGGTCACCTACAATCTGCTTGGGAAAAATCGCCCTTGCTCAGGGAATTTATGTCGGTGTTCCCTCTGAGCGCTCAAGTTCCACATCATTGCCGTGACTCCAACGATACATGCTCCCATAATCGCTGTGTTGACCTTCCAGTTTGAGGGTTGAGAGTACCAGCCACCTGCAGGAGACCAGACATGCTTGGGGTATCTGTTTTTCGAGGTTAGGAGGTGCTTCGGAGCTCTCTGCGCTGCGCTGCGCTTTGTGTGCCATTGACTTACGGAATTTTGCCGCCGCCGCCCTAGAAACTGTTAACATGGAATTCAATTAGGATCCGCAAGGTAGGACGTACCATTTTGAATCAATTGCTCAAATGCGTGTTATTATTCTGGTTCTGGAGCTCGAGTTGTCGTCCGGCATGAACGAATGCCATTGCCCGGCATTACCTCGTTAGCGTGGTTGAAGCTTTCAGAACCTGAGGCAGCAATTGGGAATGATCACACGAGGAAGAAGTTGCGTCTAAGAAATTTTGGGTAGGGGACCTTCAAACGAAATTCGACAACGCCAACCCCAATCCTCCGAAAGACGCCTCTCCTGTGTCACGCGCAGCTCGGGAAGAAGAGAAGGGTTTAATTCGATGTCGATGAAGAGATTACGGTTGGAGAGGTGGAGCGGGCAATTGCTCACAACCCCCAGGAGGACCACAAGCAGAGCTCCTTGCTGTTTACGGCAGCAACAAGTTCTAGCTAGGAGTACGCCACGGCCATTCTCATCATCTGCAACTCGATTTGCAGCGGCAAGCAAACACGAAGAGATTGAATACGAAGACGGGGAGATACTGGAGGAAGAAGTGAAATTACCACCAAAACCATCTACACCATCATTCAACTCCCCAAAACCTTCAAGAACTTCCTCGAAACTCGGAGCTCTCCATGCTCGTCTGAGACTGCCTTCACAACTCCCTCAACAAACTCTTGCGCGAACCCTAATTGATCCTTCAGCAAATTCGAATCCAGATTACAATAATGCTACCCTCGCCCAACTCGGGGGCTCCATAATTGCCTTTCACGTCTCAGAATGGCTCTTGGTTACCTATCCACGGTTACCAATGACGGTTTTGTTTGCAGCGTCATATGCTTACAGCGGGCCCAAAACTCTTCAATTGATCGGGAAAGAATGGGGCGTGGAACCAGCAGCAGCTCCAGGGGCTGAAGTCGACCCAGGTTTCTTACAATTCCAAAAACTCGCACCAGGAACGGAGTTGGATACACAAGATCAAAAGGGAGCCACACGACGTGATAAAGTTTACTTCCGAAGGGGGATCAGCAGCAGAGTGGTATACGATGATGAATTCGGGGACATAATTCCTAAAAAGGAGGATCAAGCCGCACCACTACCCACTGAAGAGGCATATGCCGGTTTTGTCAAGGCTGTGGTGGGCGCAATACAGCTCCACGGTGGCCGAGAAGAGGCAAAGGCATTTGTCAAGGCCCATATACTCTCCCGTCACCTCGCCATCGCCAGTCTTTTCCAATTCCAAGAGCCAGTCAGGGAATTGTCTCGTCTATGTGCGAGAGAGGGATTCGAACACCCTGTTGCACGAATACTGAGCGAGACAGGTAGACTGAGTAGGCATCCTGTATTCGTGGTTGGGATTTTCAGTGGAAAGGATAAATTAGGAGAAGGATCAGGGGCGAGTTTGCAGGAGGCACGAACGAGAGCTGCGGTCGCCACTCTGAAGGCATGGTATCTTTACAGTCCCGGGAAGGATGTAAGAGTACCAAGTGACATGGAAGACGACACAGTGAATCCTGTGGAGTGGGAGCCTGTGCACATCGACATGGGCGAGGTTATACACTAGATGATGGCTGTGGTGCTGCTGGGGAAACTTCAAAGATGGAGGGAGATGTGTAAGAAAGTTAAAGGAGATCTGTGTCCCATGTCATTTGGAAGAGCCAATTGGGGTGGGATTTGCTTAGGACAGAAGCAAGTGTATTATTGACCATCTCCTTCCCCTGTATTACACATTGGGAGCTATGGAGCTCAAAAAACTAGAATTATTGTAGATTAAGTGTATATGGAATCCTATTACAACTCCAAAGCTCATTCGTTTTTTGCTTCTTTTCGGGATTTACAAGTCTTACTTATTGATTCTTCCGGAAAATTGTCAGCCAACCGGACATCCCATACCGGTATATTTCCTTGAGTACACTTCCTGACTCTTCAATCATTCGTGTTACAAACCCGAAATGCAAAAATCTTCATAATAATATTCTCGGCCAGAGTGTACGGCTGGTTGAAATGTATCACTGTGAAGTCTCGCCAACTTTGAAGTGCAACAATCTCATTCTGATAGTACAGATCTAAAGATTCTCGGTCAAATATCCAGAGCTGCCCATTAACGACATGTAACAGAGCCCTAATTCAAACTACAAGAGTGTGTTGTTCAAATGTCAAAATCTAGTTGTTTTCGAAGTGTAAGAGAATCAGCCACGGACAATGAAAAGTATTATTCGAGACAGTTTAGCAGAATGAGAAGTTTGCTTTCTTGCTTCTCCTGACAATCTAGATTGATTGTTGCGCTTATCCAAGAATATTGTGCATAATATGATAGAAGAGTGCCGGAGAGTAACGCTCGATTTTATTCACATGCTCACCAAGTCCCAATTGCACTTATGGACTTTAAATTACTGCCGATAAATTGGGGTCTAGTTACACAAGAAACCCGATAGTTCCTTCAAAGTAGATTATGAAGTAGTGAAGTGAACCGATTCCTGCTTGAATCTGGCCATTTCGGAAGTGCAACAATCTCTCATTCTTGATATCACCCCCCCCCCCCCCCCCCCACCGAAGGCATAGGTCCACCAGGTCCAGCCAAACTACGAAGTGCAACAGATCTCCAAGTTTCAACTATTCTGGCCAGCATCGAAGTGCAACCCACGAAATATCAATCTTGAAATCACAGGCCTCAAAACAACAGGTCTAGCCAACTACGAAAAGCAACAGAATTAGGATGCAAGAGGCGGCGGTTAACAGTTTGGGCCTCTGGCGCTAGCCCTGATTCAGCCCTAGCCCCATGCTAAGAGCGCTAAGTCTTAGCCCTAACCCTACCCTAAAACCACCTATTTACCCTTTTATATATAATCTATTAAAATAATACTACCCTACTATATACTAATCTATATATATCTAAAGAGTAAGTAATTATATATCTAATATACTTAAAATCATCTAAATTAGACTCTTTTTAGTAGTGCTATCGTAATCTAAAGTAATATATATAAATATAATCCTAACTACTAACATCTATTTTAGAGCTGTCTCTATTAATACTACTCTTTTAAAAGAGCTTTAAATTAAAAGATAAATAGATATATTAATTATTTAAATACTAATTACTTTATATATAAAGTATAAAGTAAAAGAGAGTACTATGTTATACTTAACTTTTAAAGTATTACTAAAGCTGCTTAATTTATCTCTTATATATCTTATATATCTTAAATACTATTCTATCTACTCTACTTCTAAAAAACTATTAACTAGTAGGTTAGAAGCTCTCTTCTTATTAGTATAGGCACCTATAGTATTCTTACTATATAGTATATAGAAAGCACTCTTAGAGTAGGTAGTTAATAGTCTACTTTTATAAGACGCCTAAGTTTAAACTATTAACTAACTTTAGTTACCTTCTTAGCTATATCTCTTTTATATATACTCTAAAAGTACTAGAAAAGAGCCTATTATACTTCTTTTACTCCTAGAGCTTAATACTTATAATTAGGCATATACGTATATAAGACATAAGTAAGCTTAGTAAGAGCCTTTTAAAAGTCTCTTAAATTAAGAGTAAAATCTTCTATCTCTTATTTACTTATATCTCTACTAGCTAGAATACTTTTATATATTATATATATATATTACTAGCTAGAGAATCTAATATTAGTATTATTTATTAAGTAAGTATAAAAGTCGCTTAATTTAAGAGTAGAATCTCTTATTTACTTTTATCTCTATTAGCTAGAATACTTTTATATATATTATATATATATATATATTTAGCTATTTAAAGTATTTAATATTAGTATTATTTATTAAATAAGTATAAAAGTTACTTAATTTAAGAGTAGAATCTCTTATTTACTTTTATCTCTATTAGCTAGAATACTTTTATATATATCTTATATATATATATTTAGCTATCTAAAGTATTTAATATTAATATTATCTACTAAATAAGTATAAAAGTTACTTAATTTAAGAGTAGAATCTCTTATTTACTTATATCTCTATTAGCTAGAATACTTATATATATCTTTAGTTTTTTAAAGTATTTAGTATTAATATTAACTACTAAATAAGTATAAAATTCTCTTAAAATAAGAGTAAATCTCTTATTTACTTATATATACACTTATTAAAGTACTTTAATTAATCTCTTTTTCTTTATAAATCTCTTAAATTAAATATTATCTTTTAAATAAAAGATTAGCTTTTTAAGTAGTATTAATTTAGATTACTTTTTATATTACTTATAAA
>LLCB01000551.1:0-23543 GCA_001414345.1 Hymenoscyphus infarciens | reverse complement strand
TTAATATTTAATAATAAATATTAAACTCTTTTTACTTTTAAATATTAAAGCTTTATATTTCTTATTAGCTAGATAATTAATTATAATATTTCTATCTATCTTATTATATCTTTAGATTTTTATAAACGGATCTAGTCTTTTTAGTTACGTTTCTAAGCTCTATAGAGAAGAAAAACCGTGTGCTTTTAAGACATAGGCTATTCTATTTAAAACTATCTCTTTTTATCTCTAATTTATAACTTTTTATTACTTTATATATAAATTAGATAGTAAATTAATATTTAATTATATATTATTTATCTCTTATACTCTCTTTACTTATAAAACCGATATATAAACCCCTTATATATATTATTTACTATCTTCTATTATATTAAAAACTTCTAAGAACTAGTTATAACTCTCCTCTTATATATTTATTCTCTTTAAATAGAATATTCTCTTAATAGTATAAGCTATTATCTTAATAAGAAATAGAGAGCTTAATTCTAGGCTTTTTAAATAGGCTAAATTAGTAGAATATAGATAGGAATATAGAATATAAAAGAGGGGGAAAGAGGGTGGCTTTAGATAGAGTAGCCTATGCTTTAAAAGCGCACGGTTTTTCTTCCTTATAGAGCTAAGCTACTTTAAATGCCGTCAAAGGCCGGTTCTCCACGTGACACCTGCGCGCTGACAAAGCTTAAAAGGCGACGTGGTCATACCGACGTTAGACGAGTCATATAGCCCTTAGGAGAGCTGGTCATAACGTTATGACCTGGCCCTCCTAAGGCTCGGGCTCGCTTCTTTTTACATGCCTGTGGTAATACTTATAGCTCTAATTCTAAGGATTATTAATATATAATTACTAATTAAAGTTAATATATAAAAAGCTGCTTAAATCGCTTTTGAAAAAAAAAACACTCTTTCTAGACTTTTTATTTTTCTTCTAAGTACTTTATTTTTAATATATTTTTTAAACTAAGTTAAGAGCTAGATTATAAGTTAGTTTCTTACTTTAAATTGTTTTATAAATCGGCTTAAATTCCCTTAAATCGTTTTATAAATCGGTTTCTTACTTTAAATCGTTTTATAAATTAGCTTAAATTCCCTTAAATCGTTTTATAAATCGGTTTCTTACTTTAAATCGTTTTATAAATTAGCTTAAATTACTTTAAATTGTTTTATAAAACGTATTAGAGCTACTTTAAGAAATAACTTATATCTTAAACCGGTATTAAACCGGTATTAAGTCTAAGTTAATACTAGCTTAAAACCCTAGTAAAGAGCATATAAGTATTTAGTCCGTCGGATACTAGTGATTCGTATTAGGTACTATTTGTCTAAGCTATATATCGTCGATCTAGAGATATTAGAGATATTATACTATACTAGCATAATTAAGTACTAGTATAAGTGCTTATTATATACTAATAGATTTCAAATTCAAGTCCTTTTTTAAGCTCTTTTAATTCTTTTTCAATACTAGCTTAAAACTAGCTTAAAACTAGTTCTAAGCTAGTTCTAAACTAGTTCTAAACTAAAGTCGACTATAGATCAGATACGTTCAAGATATTATAGATTAAGAAACTGATTTAGCTCTCTTTCAGAACTAGCTCCGAACTAGTTCCGAACTAGTTCTAAACTAGTTTCGATCCTAGGTTAACCTTAATTCGAATCGGAGTCGAATCGGAGTCGAATCGGAGTCGAATTAGAGTTAAATCGGAGTCGAATCGGAGTCGAATCAGAGTTAAATCAGAGTTAAATCGGAGTCGAATTAGAGTTAAGTAAATAGCGATTCAGCAGTATAGTATTTCATAGTTAGACTTTTAGTAGAGCGAATTAGAAGCCTCGAGTTTATTATCTACGTTATTACTATTACTATTACTATTACTCTTATATTTATAGTACGTACTATTTCTACGCTTACTTTCTAAACTAAAATATAGGTCTTATAGTTTCTAACTAACTAATCAACCGACTAACTAGTAACTAACTAACTAATCTAACTAATTATATTAAGATATATATATAAAGATAATATTATTTAAGTTAGTAAAACTAGTAGAGTTAGTAGAATCGGTAGAAGTAGTAGAATTAGTAGAAGTAGGACTTAGTTAGATATTCGATAAACTAAGGCATATTATATAAGAGTAGTATAGCTACGTAATATAGACCTAATTACGTAATTTTAGTCTTTTTTTATATATATTCTCTAGTAATTTTAAATAGTTTTTAGTACTAATTTAATACTACTCTAATACTAAGTTACTACTAGTTTAAAGCAGGTCTAGAACTAAATTAAGCTAGTTTAAGACAGGTCCGACACTAACTTAACTTATCTAACCCGGTTTAACTTACTAAAACAAGTCGTGTTTTACTACTATAAATCGACTTAAATTAGTTTATAACTTACTTTAGACTAGCTTTAAAACAGCTCTTAAACTGCTTTAATCTATTTTATAAACTAGCTTAAACACGTTTCTAGAATTAGTCTAAATCACCTTCGAACCTAATTTAACTCTAGCTTAAAACCCTCGCTAGTTAGTAGTAAAGTAATATACTAGTTAAGAGAATATAGTTAAATTAGATACTAGAAGAGATAGACGTAGAAAATAGAAGTTAATAAGTAGATTACTAGAAACTTTAATATAACCTTTTATAAAAAGTAGTAGACGAGTATACTAGGAAACGAGAGAGTGAAGAGAAAGCGCTAAGCTAATTAGATATAATTAAGAAAAGTTCTTAGATTTAAGCTTTTTAAGCTTTAAATTAACTTTTTAGATACTTTATTCGATTATACGTAGTTGATTAATTTATTATTATTATAAGCTTTATTTACTCTTTTTACTTAATTTTATATATCTATAGTCTCTTAGTATAAACTCACTTTTTTAGATAGAACTAATCCTTTTTAGAAAAGTAGTAGTAGGTCTACTCTAGTTAGAGTAAATATATTAAAATCTCACTAATTATATACACTAGCATAGTATCTATACTAGCGTTAGATATAGAATAGCGTTTTCTATATTATCGTTACTATTACTATTATAGTATATACTATTTCTACGCTTACTTTCTAAACTAACGTATATACTTTATAGTTTCTAAACTACTAAACGATCTAACTAATTATATTAAGATATATATATAGAGATAACGTTATTTAAGTCGATAGAATCGGTGGAATTAGTAGAATTAGAATATAAGATAGAGCGGTTATAGTTTTACGATTTAGCTCTAGTCTTAATCTAGCTCTAGCTCTATACTAAGAGCGCTAAGTCTTAGCTCTAACTCTACTCTAAAACTATCTATTTATATATACTCTCTATTAAATATAATCTATTAAAATAATACTACTCTAGTATAAACTAATCTATATATATCTAAAGAGTAAGTAATTATATATCTAATATACTTAAACTTATTTAAATTAGACTCTTTTTAGTAATACTATCGTAATTTAAAGTAATATATATAAATACGATCTATAGAAAGCTATTTATATACTCTAACTACTAATGTCTTAGAGCTAGTAATAGCTCTCTATTAATACTACTTGTCTAAAAGAACTTTAAATTAAGAGATAAATAGATATATTAATTATTTAAGTTTTAAGAAGTATTTTAATAAAAAAAGTATAATAAATAAGCGTAGTAGTCTTAAGTAATAAATTATTTAAAATTACAACTTTAGTAGACTTTTAGTAGTACTAAAACTAAGAATACTAGTATAATAAAAACATTTAAGTTATATATATAAAAGTGATTCAAAAGAGCTATAATTAATTAAATAGATTAATTAGATACTAATTAATTTATCTACTAAATATAAAGTAAAAGAGCCTTCTATATTATACTTATCTGTTTAAGTATTAATATCTCTTAGTTTAAGAGAATCTCTCTTACTTACTAAATCTACTAAATCTACTATATCTAAAACATCTATTCTACTAAAACTCTGCTTTCTAAACTATTAACTAGTAGATTAGAAGCTCTCTTTCTATTATTATAGACTTTTATAGTATTTTTACTATTTAATATATATAAAGCGCTTCTAAAGTAGATAGTTAATAGTCTACTTTTATAAAACGCCTAAGTCTAAACTATTAACTAACCTATATAGCCTTCTTAGTTATATCTCTTTTATTTATACTCTAAAGATACTTCTATATATACTAAAAGTACTAGAAAAGAGCCTATTATACTTCTTTTACTTCTAAGACTTTAAAACTTATAATTAAGTATACTTATATAAGGCGTAGATAAGCTTAGTAAGAGCCTCTTAAATTAAGAGACTTATTAAAATTAGCTAGGCTATACTTTTCTTACTTTTCTTATAATATATTTATTATATTTAAAGATTATCTTATACTCTTAGAGGTATTTATATAGAATTAATCTTCTTTTTCTTTTATTAGATTACTATATATATTCTAAGTACTTATATAATTATTCTACTTTTAATATCTCTAGGTAATTAGTTAATTATTTATATATATATATACTTCTATTCTTAGAGTATATATATTTTTAAATTAAGAATTATTCTAAGCTAAATTTCTAGAGATCTCGTTCACTTACTAGCGAGCTAATTTAACGTTATTATATATATCTTTTATATCTACTTTCTTTCTATTCTTATCTCTAAAGTATTACTAAAAGAGCTTCTAATCTAAAGAAACAAAGTAATTAATCTATTAGTAATTATATCTAAATTTAAGAAGCTTTACTTATACTACGCTAGCTTATCTTATAACGCTATAAAATTGCTATCTTCTTTTATACTATATTAAGCACGCTCTTCTAGTACTTTAAAGAGAGAGATATATCTCTTATCTTAATTAAAGTACTTCTATACTTCTAATCTTAAAAGATATACTTAATATCTTTATACGTCGTAGCTATATCTACCTTTACTTCCTTAGTAGTAATAGCTATAAAGCTAAGCTCGGGGAGAGGCGATCTACTATTACCTTTCTCTTTCTCTCTCTTTTCTACGTTTTAGAGGCTTTTAGTAAGTCTTTAAATATGATGGCATGCTATTCTGGATTATTATATAATAGCACTATCTTGAATTGTCGGTATTCGTGAAACTACCGATACCTCTAAGCAGTGCTAATACCTCTAATACCTCTGAGGCCGAGATTACGAATAATCGATACTTATATAAGCAAAGTGCTAAAGGTATTAATATCTAATATTTATATATAGAAGAGATTAAGGTTTAGATATTATATATTTAGCTTTCTAAAGGATTAGAGGTTATATATTTAGCTTTTTAACTCTTATTGTTTAGTATTAGCTATATTAGGCAGGGCTCGGTTATTATTATTATTAGAACTTAGAAGCTTCTAACCTTCTTATATATAGACGTTTATGTTTAGTATAGTAGAGAGATAGTTATTATTTTCTTTTATATTAGTACCTAGTATCTATATATATTATTCTACTATATATACTTCTATATACCTCTATTATAGTTATATATATTTTATACTATTATATAAAAATAATAACTCTTCTTTGCTAGTAATAGCCTTAATAATATCTCTTTTTAAGCTTATTATTACTCTTTATTTAAAAGTTGATTTATACTCGATTTAGAATATTATAATAATATTCTTATATAGCTAGGTAATTAGAGACTACCTAGACAGCTAGTAATAGTAGGGTTTATTGTCTATATAGATAGCTAGTATAAATCGTGTTTTAGTATATATTAAGAGATTAGAATATACTAAGTATTTCCTAAGAGTTCTAATAACCCTAGATTTAGTAAATAAGCTAACTTATAATAGTTATCTAGAAGACTTCTAAATCTAATCTTACCCCCCCCTTCCTCTATTTAATATTTAATATATTAGAATTTAGAGCAACCCTTAGTCTCTTCTAAGCTTTACTTCTAAGCGTAGAGCGCTCTTTTAAGGAACAAAGTCAAGCCTCTATCAAAAGGTCTCTAACTTAGTATCATATACCTAAGAACGGTAAGAAACCTAAGAATAATAAAGGTAAAAGCCTAGCACTTAGAAGCTAGAGAGATTAATAAGACTTCTCTAATATAGACGAGATATAAGGTATAATCTAAGCTATAGAGGCTAAGGATTAAGAAAAAGAATAGAGAATTTTAGAATAAGATAATTAAATTACCTAATTATTAGACCTAGTATAATAAATTAGTTGATAACTACTAAATAACAACTAAAGTCTAAGTTCTATCTAACCTATATATACACCTTCTTCTACCTCTTTAAACTACTATTATAGGTAAGACTCTACCTCTAATATTCCTTTCTTAGAATAACCTATACTATAACCTACTCTACACCTATAACTTAAAAGTACTCTAAAAGCTCTTTAACTCGTTAAAAGTAAGATTATAGAAAAAATTAAACTTTTAAATAATAGTGTTTTACTTATATATAAGTAATAGAGAATATTAATATATAATTGACTCTATATAAACACTAACTATTATTAAATACCTTTAACTTATAAAGCTCTTATTTAGAAGATAATAACGAAACTCGCCTAGAACTACTTAGAGCCCTAATATAAGTCTAATATAAGTAAGATAGTATTTAAAGACTATAAAGAGATAATTAAGCTTCTTAATACCTACTATCTAACGAGTTATAAGAAGAAGAATACCTAGAACGCTTTTTAGTCTCTTTAAATAAGATAAAAGAGTTATATAAAAGAAAGTTTTATAGAATTTAAAAGTCGCTTTTTAAGTATAGTAATACTTAGAAAAGTATCTAAGTAAGATAAGTTCTACTATATATAGAATAAACTCATACCTTAGCTCTAAACTTAATTAGTTAATAGTAAGAGGTACTAGAATACCGACTTTAATAAGATAGTAAGAGACTTATTATTTATAGATAAGAAATAGTACTATAATACTAAGTTATATATAACTAGTATAATAAGTACTAAAAAACCTATTATAATAAGCTCGTTATACTAAAAGCCTAATACTAACTAAACCTTATCTAGTTCTTTAATAAAACCTTTACTACTCTTATATAAACTTTATACTACTTCTTAAAAAACTTCTTAATCTCTTAGACCCCCTTCTACTAGTAAAAGATTAAAGACTTTGTCTATAAACCGACTCCTTACTAATATAAAGTACTATAATTATAAGAAACCTAGGTATATTAAGCCTAACTATTCTAATCTACTTAGTATTAATAAGATAAAGAAGAATAATTAACTTAAAAAAGAATAACTACCTAAAAAGTACTCTAACTCTAACTTAAGTTAGAAGGAAAACGAAGAAGCTTAGATAAAAATACCTTCCTAGACCTATATAAATATAATCTATCTAGACTTAACCTTTCTAAGCTTATAAAAGGAAAACAGTTTCTTATAAATACTACTCTTAGTATATAGAGATATAGTATTAAAATATAAGCTTTAGTAGATATAGAAGTAAATAGATACCTATTTCTAAATTAACCTCTAGCTCTATAATTATTAAAAGTAATAGGTTTAAAGATCTAGAAACTACTTTATTTAGTATCTATTTATAGATATAATAATAGTACTAAAAGCTAAGTAAATTAGTTTATATAACTATATCTAAATATAGATAAACGTTATATCTATAACTACCCTTTTATTATCCTAGACCTTAAATAATAAGACTTAATTATTAGTAATAAGTAGTTAAACTATTTTAAAGTTCTTCTTAACTCTTTAAAGAACTAGATTACTTAGCTAGCTAAATACTCTCTAACTCTCTATTATAGTAAGGAAATTTTACTTTCTCTTTTTAGCTAGAACTAGAAACCTTTTTTAAATTACTAGTTAAATATAAACTAAAGAGAATATACTATCTAGTAATAAGAAAGACGTAAAAAGAGTAGACTTATATATATAGCTGAGTTATTACTTCTATTTATAATAATACCTCTTAAAATTTTAATATCTAACTTTAGTCTAAAGCCTCTATAAACTACTAGTATAGCCTTAAAAGGCTAGACCTTATACTCCTTTATCTATAAAATAAATACTAACATAATATATTATAATATAAAATAGCCTAATTTAGAGTTTTATATAATAAGCTTTTATAAACTAGATTAAGTTATTAACGAAAGATCAGCCTCTCTCTAAGATAATAATAAGATAAGAGCTCTAATATAGGCCTAACTTCTAAAGTATTACTTATTCTATAAAGACGTATTCTTAAAAGTAGCTTCTAATAAGCTTCCTCCTTACTATAAATATAATTATAAGATTACTTTAAATAAGCTACTTTCTAACTCCTTTTCGCCTCTATATTAATAGTTAACTATAAAGCTTAAAGTTATAAAAGAGTATCTTATAAAGAACCTAGATAAAGGGTTTATTATTAATAGTAATAGCTCTTTTACCTCTCTTATACTCTTTATTAAAAAGGCTAATAGTAATAAGTTATAGTTTTATATTAATTATAGAAAGCTAAACGCTCTAACCTAAAATAATCCTTACCTAATCTCTTATATTAATAAGCTCCTTTTTAGAATAAGAATAGCTATAATCTTTACTAAATTTGATATTAGATAAGCTTTCTATTAAATCTAAATAGACTCTAACTTAGAAGAGATAACCACGTTTAGAACTAGGTATAGTATATATAAATATAAGGTCTTCTCTTTTAGACTTTATAATAGCCTTACTACCTATTAACGTTATATAAATAACGTCTTAATCGATTATCTAGATAACTTCTATATTGCCTATTTAGATAATATTTTAATTTATTTAAATATTATTAAATAATATAAGAAATAGGTTAGAAAGGTTCTAAATTAGCTTTAAGAAGTAGAACTTTAGATAAATATTAAAAAAAGCAAATTTAATATTACTAGAGTTAAATACTTAGGATTTATCTTAACTATAAAAGGACTTAAAGTTAACTTAGAAAAAGTAGAGCCTTTATAAAACTAGGTCTAACCTAATACTATAATAGGTATAAAGTCTTATCTAAGGTTTATAGAATTCTATAAATAATTTATTAAAGGTTATACTAAAATTGTTAAACTCTTAACTATAATAACTTACTCTATAAAGCTGTTTCTATAAATACTTAAATATAATAAAGCCTTTAAAGTACTAAGAACCTAGCTACTTATTATATAAACCTTATACTACTTCGACTCTAATTATAATATAAAGGTAGAAATAGACTCTTTAGAAGAAGTAATAGTAGGTATATTCTTATAATAATATAATAGCTTTTAATACTCTATTAAGTTCTACTTACACGTCCTAGTTAGCTATAAATTAAACTAGGAAATCTATAATAAAGAGCTATTTACTATTATAGAAGCTTTTAAGAAATAGCGCTCTAAACTTATATTATGTTAGAAGTATATTAATATATATTTAGATTATAGATTATTAGAATACTTTATAATAACTAAGCTACTTATAGCTAAGTAAGTCTAATAGATAGAGTTTCTATTAGACTTTAACTTCTAGATCTAATTTATATCTAAGAAGAGTAATTAAAAAGTAGATATATTAACCTAATATAAGTAAGACCTAAAAACCTATAATTAAGCTAAAGTAGATAGTTACTCGCGTACTCTTTTAGTACTTAATTATTTAGACCTTTAAATTAATATTAAACTTACTTAAACCTTTTTATAAGAATAGTCTACCTGTCTTACTCTCAAATATAATTTAGTTAGATAATATTCTAGGAATAAGTTTAAATATAATTTAGAAGTTAAAAGAAGATAATCTATACTCTTTTTAGAAAGAATGTTATTAACTTTTAGACGAATACTACCTCTTATTAGATAATTTACTACTTTTTAGAGATTGACTTTATATTTAAAAGAATACTAAACTCTATATAAAACTAATCTAAGAAGTCTATAACTAAGTATCTAGTACTTACCTAAGTATAAAAAAGATATACTAGTTATTAATATAATACTACTACTAGGCTAGAATGTTTTTAGACTATAAAAGGTATATAAGGAATTATTAAGCCTATAAATACTTCTATTTTTAATAAACTAAGTAATAAGGCTTTCTTTACCCTCTACCTATACTTAACTATTCTATATAATATTTATATATAGACTTTAAATTATTCTTAAAAAATAAATATAGATTTAATACTATATTAGTATTTATTAACTAACTTAGAAAAGATTTAGTATTAATACCTTATTACTTAACTATAGATACTAAAAGACTAGCTAAACTTTTTATTTAATAGATCTACTATTTTAGCTACTACTCTAAATCGATTATATTTAATTAAAGACCTTAATTTATATTATTATTTTAGATTAAATTTTATTAAATAATTAGTATCAAGCTTAAGCTTAGTATTACCTACTATAAATAGATAAATAAATAGATAGAGATAATAAACTAATATATTAATTAGAAACTAAGGCCCTTTATAACCTACTATTAAGATAACTAAAGTAAATTAATCCCTCTAATAAATAGAGTATAAATAACACTTTTATACTTATTTATTAGTATAACCTCTTATTAGCTTAAGTTTAGACTCAACCTAAAGACTTTATAAAACTAGAATATATTAAAGACTTCTATTCTCTAAAAATAACTTAACTATAATAAAGTAGTAAAAGTGGCTTAATATATATACTCTACTTAGAGGATAGCTAAAGATAATATAGATAAAGCTTAGAAAAAGATAGAGAATAGTATAAATTAATATTAAAAAGCTATTAACTAAAATATTAGAGATAAAGTCTACTTATCTACTAAGAATTTTAAGATAAATCGTTCTAGTTAAAAGCTTACTAAATAGTAGATAGAGCCTTTTAAAATACTAGAACGTATAAGATACTCTTATAGACTAAAACTTCTTAAAAGCTTATTAATTTATAATATTTTCACTCTTAATATACTTTTAAAAGATCTGAACACCTTTCTATTAAGATAAGAGGCTCTAAAGCCCTTACTAGATATTATTAAAAGTATATAAGAATAGGAGATATAAGAAATACTTAGTAGTAGACTTTTTAAAAGATAGCTATAATATTAAGTAAAATAGGTTAAATATAATTTAAATCCTACTTAGTATCTTATAAATAATTTTTAGAGTTTACTATATCGTCTAAGAGACTTTTATACTAAATATCTAGAAGAGCTAAGACTACTCTAACACCTCTTTAAATAGCTTAATATATAGGAATTAGATAAGAATTAAGTAAAAGAGTTAATTTATAACTCTATTAATACCCTCTAATTCTAGTTACTCTTAATAAGGAACTTATGATAAAAACCTAAGATAAAATACTAACTAGTAAGAATGTTTAAAATTAATAAAGTAAAGAACTAAGACTAAGTTACTACTGAAATAGGGCCTACTAACCCTCTCTAGGCCGTAGCCTCTCCTTTCTCTAACTTATTATCCTCCTCTCTACTCTTCTAAGTATAAGAAGCCTAAATTAGCTCTTTCTCTACCTCCTCTTTATAAGTACGCTTCTTACCTTAGTAACCTCTTATAACTAGCTTTAAAAGAGACGCTTATAAACTCTTTAGGTAGGCTTTAAAGAGGACTCGAACCTAGGTTTAGATAAAGGTCCTACTCTCTATAGTATAGCATAAAGACTGTTGAATATTAGTAACTAAAACTACTCTAACAAGTAAGGAGTACTTATAGTAACCTTAGTATGAAGCGCTCGAGTCTTCTCTAAAAGAGCGAACTATACCTCTAAGTTATTCTTTAGTACCTCTATACTAGTAATAACTAATACCTTATCTAAGGCCTTAGTAGTCTTCTTAACCTCTCTCTTCTCCTCTTTACTTATAAGCTTACTAAACTCCTTCTTAATAAACTATAGCAATTACCTAAGTTAGAATAGATTTAGTATATATTCGAGATTAAACTTACTAGAATATATATAGTATTCTACTCTATGTAGTACCTATACTTCTTCGACTTTAGCTTCTTAAAAGTATATACGTAATCTCTGTTATAAGATTTTACCTAAAGACACTAAACGTAGCAGACTTGGTAAGTAGCTAGAAGCGTATTAGAAGAATATAGAAGAGGTATTTTACTATATTAGATTAGCTCTAAATCAGGTCTAATTAAGGAGAGAAGAACTTACTTTTATATATATATATATAATATATATGTTCTAGAAGATAAGTTAGTATATAAGAATATATCTAATTAGAAGGTATTCTTACTATTTATATTATTTAAATAAAAAGAAAAGAAGAAGAGAAGTTAGAATCAGAGAAAAGTCGCCTACTAATATACTACTTATAATAATAGCTATTGCTTTATAATTGTTATTTATTACTTAATAATTACTATTATAATATATAATAATAGTAAGAATATAACAACTCTATAGTAGTGTACTACTTTCTACCTAATAGCTAATTATTAGCCTCTCTTTTGTTCGTATCCTATTATTATATAGTATATAGTAGTAAATAAAGAGCGATTAGCTTTTAAATAATAATATTACTAGCTACTAACCCTACCCCGACTACTAGATATTATAATAGTAAGACTATTACATTCTTTATAATAAAAAGATAAATAATACTCTAATTAACCTAATACTATGCCAATCGCTAACCGAAGACTCGGGACGAGTCTTTTTAAAGGAGGGGGGATATAATAGCATACTATTCTAGATTATTATATAACAGCACTATCCTGAATTGTCGGTATTCGTAAAACTGCCGATACCTCTAAGCAGTGCCGATACCTCTAATACCTCTAGGGCCGAGATTACGAATAACCGATACTTATATAAGCGAAGTGCTAAAGGTATTAATGTCTAATATTTATGTATAGAAGGGATTAAGGTTTAGATGTTATATGTTTAGCTTTCTAAAGAATTAGAGGTTGTATATTTAGCTTTTCAGCTCTTATTATTTAGTATTAGCTATATTAGACAGGGCTCGGTTATTATTATTATTAGAACTTAGAAGCTTCTGACCTTCTTATATATAGACGTTTATGTTCAGTATAGTAGAGAGATAGTTATTATTTTCTTCTGTATCAGTGTCTAGTATCTATATACGTTATTCTACTATACGCACTCCTATATGCCTCTACTATAGTTGTGTATATTTCGTGCTGTTATATTAAACGTTAGCTAGGAAATTAGTATACTAGAAGTATTAATTCTAGTCTTATACTTAGCTCTTTTTAAAGTAAAAAGCTTTAAATTCTTTAAATTAGAGCTAGCTTAAAAGAGGCAATTATAAGTACTTTAGTATTTATACTTATAAAGATAGTAGTAGTATACGTAGTATTCGTTAGACGCTCTAGAGTTAGAAGAAGCTTACTTTAAAGAAGAAGTATAAGAGAGAAGAAGAAGGTATATCTCTACTTATTTCTCGTATTCTTATAAAAGAAGGTCTTTCTTTTATCTTTTAAGTATAAATTTAGTAGATGTCTTAAAATCTTACTTAGTAAAACGTCTAGTAGCTTTAAAGAGAGTAGATCGCTTATAAGAGTAACGATTATTAGAATCTAGATTAGCTTAAGCTAAATATATAGTATTAAGCGTATTAGAGAGCTTAGAAGCAGAGAACGAGTATATAAGCTCTTAAGCTAATTAAGTACTCTCTCTCTTCTTCTTTACTCTAAGCTTTTTTAAAGATATATTAAGAGAGAATAAAAGAGTATAATAAAGTAAAAGATAATTAGAGTAAATAGAGTAGGAAAGTGCTCTTTAAGATAAAGATATAGGTTTAGATATAACTTTTTAGATATAACTTTCTAGGTCTTCTAAGTCTTTAAATTAAAGAGGCTTTAGTATATAAAGAGACTAGTATATAAGGTATTAGTATACTATAATATCGATTACTTTCTTTTTAAGCTCTTATTTTAAGAAGGAATTTACTTAATTTAAAGAGTATTCTTTTAACTCTTCTTTATAATATATTATAAACGCGTAGTTATATAATATACTTATTAGCCTTAATAAATAAGCTTATATAAGACCTAATACGTGATTCTAAGTAATCTATAGCCTAAGTTATAAATTATTTATAATAACTTACTATTCTAATCTTAAATTCTTTAAATCCTTAAGTTACTAATCTTCTATTATTATATATATTATAATCTCTAATATAGTCTCTCTACTTAACTTAATATATATATAGAATTATATTCGAGTATCGAGAGACTCTAAGGCGACTTACTTATACTAGAATTATCTATTACTTATAACTTACGTAGAGTTTGCCGAGCCTTCTCTTTCTCGATCTTTATTACCTCTCTTCTTATCTCTTAGGTTATATAACTTTTGTTCTACGAGAACATGTTCTTTACGTTTCTTTCTTAGGATTACTTCCCATTTATTCTCGTTGAGAAGTATTTCTTTCGAGAGTTCTATTCTTACATTTCGCTAGTAGTAGTTATTACTCTGAAGTACCAGCAAGGCTGCGAGAAACCGAAGCATTGAAAACGGAAAGCATCTTACTACAAAATCGTGCGTTTCTGCTATATACTTCAACTTCGGAGGTGGCTGTACACACGATGAATCGAATCGCATATTGAATATCCAAGTGTCTCAGATGGCGGAATTTTTACAGCCGCGCCTAGAGCTATACGTAGAGGCATAACGAAGATCGATGAGCGTAATAGTTTACACAAATCTTGATATGTTTGTGTGCGAGCAAAGAATTAGACTGTAAATAGATAGAGTAATGTAGAAAATGGATGAGAACAGGAGAAAGGTAGCAAGGCTCTAGGTTCGAACGAAGCTGGTGACGGTGATATAATACTCGCAAGCCATTGGAAGACCAGAAGCAACCCTATTAGGGAGTTTCTAATATTTCCATGATGTGCCTGGCGGAAATACACGTCAGACACTATTCCACGTCTCCACAGCTGTAGTAAGAGAGGCGTAAACCATTAATCGCTTCGATTTGCGCTAACAATCAGAGTAATATACCTATGTTTTTATCAGTATGAATAATAAGCTATTCAAGTAACCTTTTAGTATAATAAAACGTCTAGCTATTCGCGAGAACTCTAAAAGGTAGCCTCCTCAGGACTTCAATAGGTCAGAGGTTGTAATAATATGATCGTGTACTAGCGGTTTAGAAATACAGTGTGTAGTTTCCAATTAGATGGATGGTGGCTCGTAGTATGTAAAGTGGCTATGAACAGAAATAATAGACTTCCTAGGCGATATAGGTACTATCACGAGGTTCAAGTTGAGGCTTACCTTACCGAACAACAAACGCAGGTACGATCTTTGGCTCAGCTCCCCATTTCCTGGCACACTGGGAGAAGAACGAAAAATCATTTGAAAACTGTTCAAGTCATTTTGTTTGGTAACCGCCCTCACCAACCAACATACCAACCCAGCCAACCCCACCTCGCCTACCAACCCAAGTTGAAACAACCGCCCCAGTCAGCACCCGGCTGACCTGCTCTGCGTCTCGCAGAGCAACCACCATCTTGACCTCAACCACCGCGCGAACTCCGCAAAGCCACAATTTCCATTCCCCAGAAATCCCCAGTGGCGCATTGAAACAAGGCTTCCTCACACTCGTAAATGCCCACCAACACTCAAATGTGGCCCAAAAGAACCTCCAACAAACCTGATCTCGTGATGTGCAAAAATTTCGCGAACAAAGAACTCAGCCATGTTTCATTATCAGTATTGTTTATTTTTGGCGAGGTGGCCAGGTTGATATGTGGACAAGAGGATGAAGAGAGTGATGACCAACGAGCAAAAGAACGGGCTCAAAGACCTCCGGTGACTATCTGAAAATCTACAAAGGGTGGGTTGGTGTGGCCACATTTGACTCTTTCGCTGCTGCGCCAAAAGGTAACAATCCTCTTGTCATAGAAGAAGGCCATTGTTAAGAGTCAAAGGAAAGAACAAGAGAAAAAAGAAGAGGATATTCTAGTCACAAGTCCACTGTAAAACATACCTGTTCTCAATCATTCATCCATTCATCCATTCATACACGTACATAGACCCGGACGCAGAACAAAAAGATCACTCAATCGCACCACAAAGAAAACTCACTCATAAACCCTGATTTGGCACACATAACTTCCAACAAGCAAAGCAAAAAGAAAGCAACGCGGGTCTTTCACCTCTACTCATCTTATCCTTTCTAGCTCTTTCTTTGCTTCTTTCTCTTTCGACAAAAAAAACTTTTCGCTATTGAAGAACAGACTCATATCCCTTCCTCACTCTCCACTCATCTCACTCATACATTCTTACATTATTCATTCTTTTCACGCAACACTCACGATTTACGAATCATACGCAATAAACTCCAACGAGAATCCATGTACACTCACGAGCCAAAAGCACAGCAAACAAATACAAAACGATATAAAACACATCTCCATCGAAAGAAAAGAACGAAAATCAGAACCAATACCTAAGCACTTCAAACCAGAGATGGAAATTTACCATACGACATATGAAGAAGCCCACGGTGGTGGGAGGACCACCTCAGCACCAGCTCAATCAAGACCGCAACCAGAGCGAAAGCACGAAGAGAAGAAAAAGGTAAAACCCAACAGATTCCTCCCCCTCTTTTCCGTCCGCTCAACATCACAGTCACAACAACCCAACGATCGAAATGCGGAACCTTCTTCCACCAAACACAAAATCCCCCGGAAACCAGTAAAGAAATCCGATATCCGAATCCGAGATGAGAAAGGTGGATTATCATATCCAGTTCCCACCCCTGATTTGAGACGAAAAGGTGGATTCTACGATGTCCCACAAAAGCAGGAAAAAGGAAAGGGAAAGGAAATCAACAGCCAAAATGGAAAAAGACAAGCATCCCCACCACGGCCCTCGATAGAGTTTTCTTCAGCAACATCCTCCCCCTTCTACGCGCATCGACTCGGATATCAAGCTCCCCAAACAAGGACGATACCAAGATCAACACCCCAACAACCACCACCAAGACCAATAAATACGAACACCATCCCCCTCTCACCGCGCAATGAATACAAAAGCAGAACTATGGAGACACCGGTAACTCCCTGGCCGACCGCCTTTAATAGACCAGACCAGCAGCAGCATAAACATCAGAAATCAAAGTCGACGTCGAAGAAATTTGTGGATTACATCAGGACGAGCGCTGATTTATTTGATGAGACGCGGCGGGAGGTGACGGGGAAGTTGAGTCCTGCTATTGGATCACTAGATCACATTCCTAATTATGGGAACTTCAGCTTGACAACTGGGTCGGGTTCCGGGTCTGCATCTGGGACGTGGTCGGCGAGAGGGAGTCAGACGGGAAGTCGGAGGGGAAGCAAAACGAAAAGGAAAAGTAAAAGGAAGTCCTCCGACTCCATCGCATCCTTCTACTGCGCTGGCGACTCCCACCTCGAAGAAAAAGAAAATGAGCCACCAACGTCAAACACACTCACACTCCCAACGAGCAACACAAGGGCACCGCAATACTTCTCCCCCTCCCCTGGCAGCGTCGAGAAACTAACCTCAACCACCGACACGGAACCTCGCCTCTGCAGACTATGCAACAAATATCCCGAAGGAATCATGGGTCTCTGCCGACAATGCGAGGAAGATTTTACTCGACCGAATAGTTGGGCGACTCCCGAACAAGCTCGGGAGGGGTCTCCGTCGGATGCACGCCTCGAAGGGAAGAGGCCGACACCACCGCCGAAAGATGAGATCAAACCTACTCCCCCCTTAAAGATCATGAAGACTTCTTCCATGGACCCTCAGTCTCCCACTAGTCCAAGTCCAATTCTGAGCAAGACGCGGGGACCAAGATTGCGCCATGTAGCGGGAGGAAAGACGGTGATTAAACCCGCGACTGTGCCGGGACGACAGAACTCTCATCATATTGTTATCGTCGACGCGGACGAGGAGGACGATGCGAGGTACAGTCGATACCAAAGCGATGCCATGAGAACGGATGCTGAGCGCACTCGAGAGGATCTGAGGAATTGGGCGAGTTCGTATGGCGATGAGATGGATCATCACCCGCAGAAGGGGCGGCGACCGTATGGGGATGGTGTGAGAAGGAACACGAATTTTTATGGCTTTTATGATGATCTTTTAGATAGGTAGACGGTAAATGATATGGTAATGAATTAATGAAATATTTACAAACGCTTGATCTTTCTGGTTTTTGTGACTGGCCTGAAGGCTTCGTGACTGTCCAGCCAAATTAATCAAATCTTGAGGCTTGGAGAGGATGGTCGCGAATGATCGATACTGGCCACGATGGCTCATAACGTTTGACCATGAATCCGCGACGATGGCCCCCTTGAGCATACCTAGCAGCACAACACAGCAGCTCAAGGATTGACTCCCATTGCGATGCGCACCACCAACCCAGGACTCAGCAGCATTTTGCCCTCCATCCTGATGCTCTCCCACCAGTATATGTCCATGCCTCCTCCTCTTCCAGCCTGCCACCGCGTCTCGACATCGCATCGCTCGTGTCCCCTAATCTATCGCCTGGTACGTATGCTGCTGTAGTATGTCTCCCATTTTCGACACCTCCCTCCCCTCGCCCTCAATCAAGAAGACCCACGGGAGGCAAGTTTCCTATTAAGGAGTTGATAATAATCCATCTCGGGAGCCTCACACTCGCGAACGAATGCTGGCAACGCATCACTGTCAAGGAATTCGAGGTGATGGTCGTGGCGTGGCTTCCTTGCTTTTTTGATGGAGAGGAAAGAAAAGTGTTGCGCACAAAATTTTGTTTTAAGGATGTGAATTGAGGCTAGGACGGTTTGGGGTTAGGGTGGAATGGACTTCTTGGTGGGGTGGAGGCACGTGACGAAAGAGGAGTTTGGTATGGCGGGGAAGGAACGATCATGAATGGAGATGATACCTGTTGCGATGCCGGCAGCAAATTTCTCGTTTCATCAGTCGAGCCCCTTCAAGTCACTTCGAATTGGTCTTTCCCCCCTCCGCCAGCTCGAACCCGACAGCCAGCAACTAGGTCTACCAACAATCAACACTCTCCGCCATGCTTCTTCCAGTGGGAAATATTACAGCATCCGGGCAAGCGAGACATATCTAGCTACTCATTTCTATTCTTATCCAAATCGATCGAAATGACCAGTTTGTTGGCTCAAATGACACCTCTCGCTCTCCAATTCCCCAGCCCGCAAATTTCATATCTCACATACGGGTACAGACATACTTGTAGGAAAGCTACAAGGATTCAAACGAATGAAGATTCCATACATTATCCTCCTCTAGAAATTACACCGGTTTAGAGTGGCAAGTGCTCTTACCATAACCCGATATATGATCGGTCTCCATGTATTCATACCTAGGTCGTCCTGAGAGTGGGATAACACGGGATGAGAACTATCAACGTACGATTAGGTTACGCAGAAGCAATATACTCTGGGCAATCTGACCGTGCGGAGAACCTGGTAAGTGGGTGACTTATATCTTCTATCTTTCTTATCAGTTTCCGCAAGATACTGTAATCTATATCTTGTTCTCATTATCCAGACTTCTCCTTGCTTTCCCTTCTCCAAATGTTCCATCCATTTTAGGAGCCTTCTAAACTGTCACGGACAGTAAGATCAACCCCATTCATATCGGTAAACATGGCAGTCCTTCAACTTCTAGCATGGCCTACAATCACCAATAATCAAGTAGCTCTCGGGGCAGCTAGTATCATTCTCATCTTCTATCTCATCCACCACGTGAGTTTCCCCCTCATCCACCCAAACCCGAAACTAACAAACTCAAGTTCACAACCTCAACCGACATCCCCTACATAAAAGGCATCCCCGAAATCCCGGGTGCCCTCCCCATTACAGGCCATCTCCTCGCCTTGGGCGACGACCACGCAACAGTCTGCGAATCATGGTGGCGAAAATACAACACCTCCGTCTTCCAAATCCGTCTAGGAAACACTCGTGCAGTAGTAGTAAACTCCTTCGCCGACGCAAAGAAAATGCTCCTAGGCCACCAATCCCAATCCGCCCTCATCTCTCGTCCGACCCTTTACACATTCCACGGAATAATCTCTAGCACCCAAGGTTTCACCATTGGTTCCTCGCCTTGGGATGAGAGCTGCAAGAATAAACGGAAAGCAGCGGGTGCTGCTCTGGGAAGGGCGAGGATAAGGGATTATTATGATATGTTTGATTTGGAATCTTATTGCATAGTGCGGGATCTCGCGAAGGATGGAGGCGGAGGGGGAGATATTTCAGTGAGGAAATTTATTCAGAGATATGCTTTGAATACGACTTTGACGCTCTGTTACGGGATAAGGATGGATAGTGTTTATGATAGTATGTTGAGGGAGATTTTGGAGGTGGGGAGTGCGATTTCTTTGTTGCGGAGTGCGAGTGAGAATTTTCAGGATTATATTCCAGTCTTGAGATATTGTAAGTCTCCACTCTCCCTTCCAACCCGGCTCTTCTTCTTTTTATTTCAATTTTACGACCTGTCTTGAGAATAAGGACGAAAATAAGCTCTGACAACCTTCACAGTTCCTAACAACGAAAAGAACGCCCGCTCCAAAGACCTTCGCGACCGCCGAGACGCCTACCTAACCTCCCTCCTAAATCAAGTTCGAGAAATGATAGCAAAAGGAACAGATAAACCCTGCATCGCCTCGGCAATTCTCAAAGACCTAACCACAAAACTCTCCAACGTAGAAGTATCCTCCATCTGTCTCTCCCTCGTATCCGGCGGCTTCGAAACCATCCCCGGAACACTAACCTCCTGCATCGGTTCCCTCTCCACCCCTTCTGGTCAAGGATTCCAAGAAAGGGCTTATAAGGATATTTTAAAAATTTATGGGGGAGATGTGAAAGCAGCATGGCGAGGAAGTTTTCAAGAGGAGAAGAGTGAGTATTTGGGAGCGATTGTCAAGGAGGCTTTGCGGTTTTATACTGTTTCTGCGATGAGTTTGCCGAGGAAGACTGTGAGTGATGTTGAGTGGGAGGGGAGTGTGATTCCTAGGGGGACGATGGTTTTGATTAATGCTCAGGCTGCTAATCATGGTTTGTTTCCCCTTATTCCCCTTTGCCTCCTTCGCCTCGACCTCGGACTAACAAACCCCCATATGTCGACCATTTCGGCCCAACAGCCTCACAATTCAACCCCGACCGTTGGCTCTCATCCCCCACCCCAGATTCCTCCGAAAAACCAGCAGCAGGAATTCAACACTTCTCCTTCGGCGCCGGATCCCGTGCTTGCAGTGGACAAATCATCGCCACTCGATTACTATACACCGCTCTCCTGCGTATCATCTGTTCATATAGAATAGTAGCGAGTGAAACAAACCCGCCGAATACTGATTATGTGGATTATAACCGTTTTAAGAGTGCACTTGTTGCTATTCCTAAGGATTTCAAGGTTAAACTTATTCCGAGGGATGGGATGAGTGGTATGGGTGGAAAGGGAGGGATGGGTGAAGGGATTGAAGGGACGTTGGAAGAGTGTTTGGAGGAGGCTAGAGGGAGGACTGAAGGGTATTATAAGGAAGATGTTGGGGTTGATGTTTAACTTTGGAATTGGAATTGGTGTTTGGCGGATATGGGGGGGATGGGGAGATGAGAGATTGAAATGATGGAGTGGTGAGATATTGAGAGAGATGTGAGGTGGATAAGCGATGAAAACTGTAAATCATCCACCTGACCGAGAAAAGGGAACGGGTACAAGTGTACGAGTGGTTTCATGACTTTGCAGGATCTCTTTGATGGCAAGTGCAACACTTCAAATCGGAGCGCCTTGCCATTTTATGTATTCAAGTCTCTTCTTGAATTCGAAACTTCACAGCGATTTTGTATGGTTGGGTGGGATGTGGTGTTGGCCGATTCTTGGTCTTCCCTCGCTTGACCACTTTTCTAAGTCCTCGTAGACAGCCACTACAATTGGTTACATATGAAAGCTACTAGAAAGGTATGTTGTCTATTCTATTAATTTGCTGGCCCCTCTGTACCGGTACCAGATTATCCTGACGATGGAGAGATGGCTGTTTCGCTTCTCGTGAACACTCTTTTTCTGCCGTATTCTACCAGCGCCGTTTTCTCCCCAAGCAACCCGTCTCGCCAGTTTTGACTTATACCATTGAAACCCTAAATCCTCAATTATCATAACAAGTCAAACACTACTACAATTTGTTTTGTGAGATTTACCGGGTTTATGAAATAAAGACCAGAGTTTAACGAGGCTCGTGGGTATCGCCTATTTGGGACATTGAAAGGACGATTGATAAGCTTAAATACTTTTGGATGCAGAGCGGAATCCTATGCACGTGTAATTGTTCTGTGATCCTTGGAAGTGGGTGATCCAAATTAGGACATACCCTCGAGAACGAGCATTGTCTTCGATGGCTCAATTGAGCGATACCCTTCATAAGATGTTTTATCAAATATATAAACTGTGATTCTTTCTACAATTCAGAATTCGGATAATGCATATATTTTCAACTTCTGTACTCAATATTCCTTACCCCGATAGAAGATATGCCTCCATCTCTACCTGTCCCAGCTTCGCTTCAAAGCAGTCTTAATGCTACCAAGGTCGATTATGTCCAAGTTGGTTCCTCCGGTCTTCGAGTCTTAGTCGGGACTATGGTGAGTATGCAGAATAGATATAATCTCTGCTATTGAGAGGAGGAAAGGGAGATGAACAAGTTTTGTAATGAAACTGGGGTGGGATTAATCCCTTGGTCTCCGTCGAAGCCTCGGGGTGTTGAGACTGCACGGTCGCAAATGGTTGCTGTGATGGATGGCGAGTCGACGGAAGCTGATGTTGCTATTCGCAGACAGGTTCAGGACTTTGCTGAGAAGAAGGGATGGAAGATGAGTCAGGTTGCTCTGGCTTGGTTGAAAGGAAAGGTTTGTGTTCCAATTGTTGGGTTGAATAATGGCAGTATTTGCGGGGTTTGGAGTTGAGCGAGGAGGAGGTAAAATATTTGGAAGAGCTATACGTCCCGAAGACCATTGTAGGACACACCTAGAGTGTAGCTTCGATGTGAATTCAATGTAGAGTGACGTTTGAGGATAGAAAAAACTACAAGATGTTGAAATAAGGTGGTTGGAAGGGAAACTTCGTGAAGGTGAGCTAGAACCACCACAGGCATGCAAAAAGAAGCGAGCCCGAGCCTTAGGAGGGCTAGGTTATAACGTTATAACTAGCCCTCCTAAGGGCTATATAACTTATCTAACGTTAGTATAACTATGTTACCTTTTAAGCTTTATTAGTACGTAGGTGTTATGTGGAGAACTAGCCTTTAACAGTATTTAAAGTAGCTTAGCTCTATAGAGAAGAAAAACTATATACTTTTAAGGTATAGGCTACCTTATCTAAAGCTACCCCTTTTCCCCCTCTTTTATATTCTATATTCCTACCTATATTCTACTAATTTAGCTTATTTAAAAAGCTTAGAATTAAGCTTTCTATTTCTTATTAAGATAATAGCTTATACTATTAAGAGAATATTCTATTTAAAGAGAACGAATATATAAGAGGAGAGTTATAACTAGTTCTTAGAAGTTTTTAATATAATAGAAGATAGTAAATTATATATATAAGGGGTTTATATATTAGTTTTATAAGTAAAGAGAGTATAAGAGATAAATAATATATTATTAGATAT